>LOEQ01010234.1:8518-31326 GCA_001685075.1 Bramus lutescens | reverse complement strand
TAAAGAATGTTCTTTTCTCTACTGAAAGAAATTATGCAGAGGGTACGGATTTGCTGCTGAATACCAGAATCGGAGACTTCTGCCTGGGCTGTGAAATGTGGGGTGAACTTTTGTGAAAAAGGAGAATACATGGGGATGGAATCTTTTCGCCTAGGCCTGGGCCCTTTCAGCAGACAAATCTGCCCAATTCAAAAGCAATGGCCACAGGGTAGCCTGGAGAGAATAGGGACTGGGAGCATTCTGAAGATACAGGAAAGAATGCATCCTGTTCTCTGTTGACTCTGACCTAGGTCAGGCCATGGGAGCTGTTCTCCACTCACAGAATCCGGGTAATGACGCCAAAAGGCTAGCTGATAATGAACGACAATTAATTACAGAGACCTAAGTAAGTTGATGACTGTCGTTTACCCTACTACACTAAACAATGAATGTAGAAAAAAAAAAACAGAAACAAGTAATGACATGTTTCCCTTTTTGTTAGAATGTTCTAACATTTTTATCCTTTTATACGCTAAATACTTATATGTCTTATTCTATATAATTCCAAGAGCATTAGCTACAATAATATAGAAGGGGGACTACAGGAGATATAGATGTGACAGGCAAAAAGCAACGAATCCTTTATTGAAAAGCAAAAAAAAATTAAAAGCCGCATGAGATGACTATTTTGGTTTGGGGGAATAAAAACTTTCTGGGGGTATCAAGACATAAAGTCAACCAGAAAATAGGCAGCTTTCCTGTATGCCAAAATCTCAGAAAAAAATTATATTCACAATGGCTTCAAGGTAACATAAAATGACTTTGAATAATCCATTCAAGGTAGTGAAATACTTAAGCTAAGAAAATTTTAAAACAATGGAGAAAAAGATTGAAGAATAAACTAAAAATACTAAAAGATGGAAAAGCTCCTATGCCTGTGGATTAGCACACTTGAAATTGGAAAAATGGTTCTATTGCCAAGATGTATCTACGTATTTTATGCAATCTTATTAAAATATGAATAGCATGCTTTCCAGAACCTACAAAAAAAGATCCTAGAAGCTACCCAGAAGAATTTTTTTTAATGACTACAATATTTTGCCTTAAAAAATCAGCATCTTAGTTGCAAAAAATCTTGGTACCAGTACAGAAACAGACATGTAGAACATAGAATATAATAATAAAAGAAAACAGAAAGAAACTCATGAACCTACAGCTACCTTTGTTTCAAAGTATATGCCGAAAACACACATTGAAGAAAAAAACACCAAGTCTGTAAAGCTATGCAAAGAAGAATAAAAAAAAGTTAAATCCATATCTCTCATCCTGTAAAAATCTCAAGTCAAAATACATGAAAGACCTGAATGTAGCACCTAAAAAACGGGAGCTGCAAGGTTAAAACATTGCAAGTTACACGCAGAAATAAGGATTTCCCACATGGACTACAGTAACAAATCATACTATCCTCCCCTGACCTAAAGACAAATGGAATTATATGAAATTAAAAAACTTTTTCAAATCAAAGGGGGAAATAAGGAGAAGGAAGATAAAGTGTGTTATGAGAGATGATAGTTACTAATACATCTGACAGGGGATCAGTATCTAAACACTCTACATAACTCAAAAATTTAAATACCAAAACATCCAATCAACTGTCCAAATGAATTGTGTGAGTGTTAATCAAAAAGAAAAATAAATATTTGAAAAAAAACAAACCTTTTACTCTAGACAACAGGGAAATGGGAACTAAAACTATTTTTGCTATTCCCTGCTAGCCCACCCCGGAATGACTATAGTTCAGAAAACAAACTGAGGAACCATGCTGAGTGAGGTACTGAAAGACACAAAGCATTGTAAGCTGCTGATGGTAACCTAAAGTGGTACAGAAGTTAAAGAAATCAGAGTGAATCATTACTAAGGATACTCAGAAAATTAATGAAACTCTTAATATATGGTGCAGTTACATTCATATATTCATATGAATCTAGGCCAGCATATGTATTAGTTATTTTTGTTTAATTGACACAAACTAGACACACGTGGGAATAAGAAACAGCAACTGAAAAATTACCTCCACTTGATTGGTCTGTAGGCATGTCCTTGGGGACACTTCCTTGATTGTTAATTGATGGAGAAGGGTTTATGAAACTGTGTGTACTACCCAGAGTGGCCTGGGCTATATAAGAAAAGCAGATGAATGCCACCCTGAGAGCAAGGCAGCAAGCAATGGTCTTTGCTTCAAGTTCGTGCCTCCATCTCTTCCCCTGGCTCTTTCTTTGATAGACTATAACTTACAAACTAAAATAAGCCCATCCTTCCACAAGCTGCTTTTCACTGTGGTGTTTACCACAGCAACAAAGAGGCAAACTAGGAAAGCCAGCCACAGAGCCAATTGTACATCCATGTTTCTTACTGTGCTAGTCCCAATGCAACACCCTACATGTCCATCAACAGATAAAAACAAGAGAGAGAGAGAGAAAATGTGGTCTTTATATACAACGGAATTTTATTCAATCATAAAAATACATTTATGCATTTCTAGGAAAATGCGTTGATCCACATATTAAGCAAAATGAGATAATTTTCAAAACATAATATTGCCTGATTTTTTCTCATGTGAATTTCAATGTAAACATCCATGCATACATAAATATACACACATGAAAAGAAATTGAAGATGAGTTGTACTGTGGGAGCATCCTAAAAGGAATGAGGTTGGAAGCACGTGACAGGATAATGAGGGGGAGGAAAGACTAGTTCTATTTCAAACTGTAATCTATATTTATCTGCACATGTGTGTGCATGAATACATACATCCACATCTGGAACATGAAAACAGGACTGAAGGGGGCAAGAAGAGGATACAGTGCAGAAGAGTAGAAGATAGTACTTTGCCAGGAAAACAACAGGCAGTTCCAATGATACAAACAAAAGTAAATGGTTCAGGGTAAAAGAAAAATACTGAAAATAGATAGAAATCATATATATATATATGTATGTATATATTACATTTTTCATAGATTGAGAGATGGCCATATTAACGTCTGATAACGTACTTCAGAGGAAAATTATTACAGATGAAGAGGGCTACTAAAGACATTACATAAGTAAAAAACCTGGAGACATCAAAAGAAATAATTTTTTGTTTGTCTCGTTTTTATTTGTTTCGTTTTATTAGCCAAGAATTACCTTGAACTTGTGAAATTCCTGCCTCCGTCGCCCAATCCAGTGCTGCGATTATAAGTATGCTCCAGCACGCCGTTTATGCGGTGCTGGGAACTAAATTCAAAGCTGCCAGCATCCTAGTAATTAAATACTGGGTGGAGACCGTCTCCTAACTCTAACTAGGTTCTCATCCTGCCGTCCTTCAAGAATGGTACAGACAGACAGTAAAGAGATTAAATGGGAGGTGCTTTAATGTCAATTCTGGTAAAAACTACTTAAAACCATTTGCCAAGTGATATTTAAATGAAAAGAATTTGAACTCTTGGGAGCTGCTTCTAGCTACCTGGGAGCTTTCATGGCTCTGAAATATGTCACTGCTCAGTACTCTGGAAGGCCTGAGCATGCCAATTGAGAGCCTTCCATTCCAGAGCAAGTCTACGGGTATGTAGTATGTCATTAGCTCTACTAATGGCTTCCAGAGCACGGGGGGCTCTCTGAAGTGATGGGTGGTCCTCACGTCTGGTGACTGGAAACCCCTGAAGGTACAAATTCCTTTGTGCAGTTGATGTGTGATGCCTTGGAGGCTGAGGTAGGAAGATGTCCCTCAGGCCTGTAGCCACTGGTCAAGACTTGGATGCAGGCTCCATTCAGCTCCCTGCTGATGCATGGAGCACAAGACTCAGTGATGAAGAGGTGATTCCACCTCTGAAGAATCCAGCAAATCTGCTCTTTGTTGAGTCTATGGTGGGAGCCTCTGGGACCCCCGAAGTCGTCAATCTTCCTTTTTAGTTGAGTTCCATGACTATGGGATCTGTGCATAGAATTCAAAGAACTGCCAAATTTAGTTAAAGCCAGCTGGGCCCCATTAACTGAAAGACTAAGTAATCTAGCCAATCAGAGAAGATCTGTCATAAAGTCACCCTCAGTTTCCCTTGTTACGTCAGTCCTTATAGGCCTTCTGCTGTTTTGCAGTCTGGTTCGCAGTAAGGCTCTCTGTCAAAGCCTGGAGCACTTTGATAGTCTGGGGTTCCTCTTCCTGCTGAATCTTTCTTGCCTCTGGGACTTAAGTTTCCTGTACTTTGGTCAGAGAACCCAGTATTCTGGCTGAAGCCCTTATCTGAAGGAAAACTCCGCATTTGAGGGCCAAGGGTCATTACCCCTATCTGAGCACTCTATGAAACTGAGCCACATCCCTAGCCATGTTTAGAAATAATGTGGAAGAGAGATAAAATAAGAATTTACTGCACTGAAAGAAACTCAGAAGTTTATCTGTAATTTTTGTGTGACCATGAAAATGTCTCTTTGAGAAACTGATGGAAAAAAAAAAAACAGTGTGGACAGTAAGTAAGAAATGATCCAGAATATCTGACCCAAATAGGACCTCAGTCTCACAAAGAGGACTAAGTAGTAAGTAAAACACATCATCCACAAAGGCTACGGCAAAATCACCAGCAAGATAAATGCTATATTCAACCATAAATCAATGTCCAAAAGGATTCAAATCCCCAAAGCTACATAAAGTCTTCTTCCATTGCTGTAAGCATGGGCTGAGTAAAACCAGCTAAATGGACCACTCCATGGGGAGAAGGAAAACTTTACAGGGAAACACTACCAGCTTCTCCCGGAGAACAAAGGACAGTAATTTGACAGGATTGTCGACAGGGTAGAGGCCTTTGCGCTGTCAGGCAGTTCAGATTAATGAGGAATTAGATGCATTGTATTCCATTTAGTACATTGTCACCAGTGCCGTTATTTTGGAGACTCTCCTGAATCCTACAATTGTAATGAAAGAAAAGCAGATATCAATAAACTAAAAGTAAGAAAACAATCGAAAATCATACGTAAATTAAATAGCATAGTTATAAGAGAGCTATAGGTGTTAAAGGAACTCTCAGAAGAATTAAAATTAGAAAAAAGCTAAGTAAAATGTATTACATCAAAATAAGAGGCACATAAGTCATTACTGTAAGGAAAATTTGCAGCATTAAGTGAAAGTGAGGAAAATGTCAACTCAATTATCAGAATTTTTATTTGATAAACATGAGGAGGAAATCTGAAATAAAGAAGAGAAGAAAAAAGGAAATATTAAATATAGTTGTGGCCAACAATGTGGCAAAGGAAACAGAAAGTCGGTGAAACCAAGAGATGACTCCTTAGAAAAAAAGAACCAGCGAGAGTGGTGTCTCAGTGGTTAAAGGCAATTTCTGCTCTTTCATAGGACCTAGGTGTAGATCCCAGCACCATGTTGAGCAACTCACAACTACCTTTAATTGCAACTCCAGGAGATCTTATGCCCCCTTTGTCCTTCTTGGGCACCTTCAGACATGCAGACCACAGAAAAAGTATAGATTAATCTTAATTAAAAAAACAAAAAGGACTAATCAAATCAAAACAGTCACATTAAATCATCAACTACCATTGCCTGAGTATGAAATCTCCCTACAGGCTCCTATGTCTGAACACTTGTCCCCTGGCTGGTAGGGGAAGAACCTTTAAAACACATTGAAACTCTACATTTCAATTGCTACTGGCTGAGATAAAAAGCAGTTTTGCAAAAAGCAAAAGGTAAAACTCAAGAAGAAATCAAACAGTATATCCATTAATGCCACAAATGTAAGTCACAGCAGTCACCCTAAAAATGTTCACATACATTCGAGACACACACAAAAAAGCAATTATTTCCTCACACAGTAAGTTAAAGTCTATGCACATCTTGCCATATTGATCATTATCCTGGTTCACAGGTACTGTGCCTGGCTAGGACTGTTTAATTCCTTCCCTCCCTTGGCAGCCTACATAGTATTTCCTGGTACCAGGAGTCTCGGATTACAGAAGACGTTCAGGTCATATCCATCTCAAATTATCTTAATCTTGTTTCCTAACTATGCCCTATCTTCATCAATAGGGGCCAATCCTCAACTCCCTGAGAGGCAACCAAGGGTTGTACCAATAATCTGTATTGTTTTGAGAGTCACTTGAACTACCTTGAAAGGAGGTTTGTCATGCCTGATGCTGGAGGTTTTGTCTACAGTTCTAGTAGGGAGTATGGTCAGCTCAAATTACTTAAGTCCATTTAAGCTACACACACACACACACACACACACACACACTATCTGTGGTGTGTAATGTTAGGTAAATATAAAATCCTATGATTTTTTGAGGCCTTACCAATNGATGCTGGAGGTTTTGTCTACAGTTCTAGTAGGGAGTATGGTCAGCTCAAATTACTTAAGTCCATTTAAGCTACACACACACACACACACACACACACACACTATCTGTGGTGTGTAATGTTAGGTAAATATAAAATCCTATGATTTTTTGAGGCCTTACCAATAATCTGTATTATTTTGAGAGTCACTTGAACTACCTTGAAAGGAGGTTTGTCATGCCAGATGCTGGAGGTTTTGTCTACAGTTCTAGTAGGGAGTATGGTCAGCTCAAATTACTTAAGTCCATTTAAGCTACACACACACACACACACACACACACACACTATCTGTGGTGTGTAATGTTAGGTAAATATAAAATCCTATGATTTTTTGAGGCCTTACCAATTTGTCCCTTCTCTGTCTGTTTTGACCTCCCCGACTCCTTCCCATCTGGAACCCATTCCCTGTTTTTCCATTTTCCACTTCATGTTACCTGTATCCTGCTAGTTCCCTCCAAAGTCACCTTTCTCTCTGCTCATGCCTATGGTCCTTTTATACTTACTTCCCTGGTTTCTGTGACTATTCCATGTTTGTATATTCGTGTGTGAGAATTTGGAGCTAGGAATCTTTAGCTATCATTGGGGAGTAGGTTTAACTCAATACAATCTTTTCTACATCCTTCCAATTACCAGAAAATTTTACATTTTTCGTTATAGCTGACTAATATTCCATTGTGTTTATGTATTACATTTTCATTATGCAGTCATCTGATGGGGGATATTTAGATTGTTTGCATTATCTGGCTACTGTGAATAGGGTGACAATGAAGATGCCTCGGTAAGGATCTGTGAAGTTGGATGTTGAGTCCTTTGAGCACATGCCAGGGAGTGGTAGAGATGGCTTCTGGATTAGGGATGGCTCTGTATCCACTTCTCCTTGCAGCTCTAGGGTCCATCTGGAGTAGATCCATGCCAGCCTGTGCATGATGCCTCTGTCTCTGTGAGTTCCTGTGTACACTGATTGTGCTGATCAGAGGACCTTGTTTTCGTGGTGTTTTCTATCCCTTTTCCTCCTCTTTTCCTCCTCTTCTGCAGGGTTTCCTGAGATCTGAGGGGAGGGATTTGATAGAAACATCCAAATTAGGTTGACTCTTCCAGGATCTTTGAGTCTGCATATTGTCTGGATATAGATTATGTATTTGTTCCCATCTGTTACTGGAAGGAGTTTCTCTGATGATAGCTGAGTAAGACACTGAAGAGTGTCTTTAGGAGTCATTTTAGTGGTACTTTATTTTTTTCCCTTGTTAGAACAGTAGTATTTTGTTTTACCCAGAGGTTTCTGTGTCATAATGTCCTGTTGGGACTTGCTTTTTTTAAAAAAAAAATTAGTTTTATGTTTTTTATTTTACTTCTACTTTTTCTCTATTTTTACCTTATTCGTCCTTTATGTATATATTATGGCTTCAAATTTAGTGTTTTAGGGGATTGATGATTGTACAAACAAGTGGGTCTCTGCATCTATATCTGCTTCTAGTGCCTTCTCTCGGGCTCTTTTCTCTCTCTGTTTCATTCAATTCATGTATGTTAGTTTTTCTTTTACCACATTATATTACTTTCCATTAGAAGCCTAGTTGTTTTCTGACGAGAGACAGAAAGGGTAGACCTGGATCGGAGCGGAAGTGAAGAGGAACAGGGAGGGAGTAATGGGAGGGGCAGAAATCAAGATATATTATATGAGAAGAATCTTTTTCAGTAAAAGGAAAAACAGAAAAAGAGAGAAGTGTTTTAGAAACTCATTCAAATATCACTAGGGCATTCTAAAATAAGATCATGCAGAGCCTACAATGGGAGTAGAGCGCACCATCTGAGCCCCACACTGACCTCCTCTCCGCTCTCTTCGCCTCGCTCTCGTGGCCTGTCCACCCCATCCATCATTCCACCGGCCACCACTAAGAACACCTTCCACCATGGCCACCTCAGCAAGTTCCCACCTGAACAAAAGCATCAAGCAAATTTACATGTCCCTGCCCCAGGGTGAGAAAGTCCAGGCCATATATATCTGGGTTAATGGGACGGGCGAAGGGCTGCGCTGCAAGACTCGCACCCTGGACTGAGAGCCCAAGTGTGTAGAAGAATTGTCCGAATGGAATTTCGATGGCTCTAGTACCTTTCAGTCTGAGGGCTCCAAGAGGGACATGTATCTCAGGCCGGTCGCCATGTTTCAGAATCCCTTCTGCAAAGAGCCCAACAAGTTGGTGTTCTGTGAAGTTTTCAAGTATAACCGGAAGCCTGCAGAGACCAATCTAAGACACACCTGCAAACGGATAATGGACATGGTGAGCAGCCAGCACCCCTGGTTTGGAATGGAACAGGAATATGCTCTCATGGGAACAGATGGACACTCTTTTGGTTGGCCTTCCAATGGTTTCACTGGGCCCCAAGGATATCTCTTGGGGAGGGGTGGGGATGAAGTACAGGGATGTTGGTTATCTGGGGCTCAGCTTCTTCATTACTATGTAGGGTTTCCCTGCCCACTCTGCAGGAGCAGATGCTGGACAGGTAGCAGATGGGATGCCAGTGTTTGCCACCAACTGATCCCATGCTTAGGCTAAGATGCATATGTATCCACACACAAGTTAGAGGTATGAGTTGGTTGGTCAACTTGAACATTGTTACTGATGGGGGGGNGGGGGGGTGGGGATTATTTCTTGGTGGAACTAGCATGTCACTAAAGCAGGCCTTTTGATATATTAAATTTTGTAAAGCAAGACAAGCTCAGCTTCTAATAAACTTTATAGGGTAGGGTTTCTAACTTTGCAGAACTGCCTGTTTGTGTCAGTGTCTCCTTCCACTTTGCTCTGGGAGGAACTGAGGACAGGCCTGGAGTTAAAACATTTGCCATGTTGTATCCTAGTGTCTTCTCTCCCAGCAGAATATTCCTTCCCTCCTTAGGAATCCTATGGAGTTTTGTTTTTTCCTTTTATAATAAACATACCCCACCTCCACCCCAAAAAATAAAATAAAATAAGATACGTAGATTTTTCAAAGATGAAGAAAGGATATGGAACACTTGGGGACATCAGCAGATCATGGAAGGAGTCCTCTGATGGTGGGAACTTCAACAGAACAGATGTTGCCTGCCTGAACAGGCCACGTTACGTAACTAAAGATACAATATCCAATGAGAGACTTGTGAATTTCTTACTGACAGGTAAACCACTGTTTTGGGTGAATGCTAGAACCAAATGAGCATTAATTCATAATTCTGAAATACAAAGGGAATAGTTAGCCATGGTGCTTGAATGAGTATACAGAACTCTAAACGGAAATAGGTTTTATACTTATCCCAGAAGTAGAAATTGTACAAACCAGAGTTGGTATCTACTGTACATTATCTCCATATAAAGAAACTGTGCTGTGATAGGTGTGTAGTGGAGACACAAGATGCATTACAGAGGTAGAGAATATTGTTTAAAAGAGTGACTGTAAGTCAAGTATACATATTTGGGGGGCATGAGTTCTGGTATGAGTAGGCCTTGTTCATGTGACCCTTTGATCCAGATAAGTATTGTCAATAGGGAGGCAGTGGCCATAGGGCCTTCCTGGAGCAAACAGCTGGACTAGGCAAGTGTGAAAAATTCTTTATCCTTCTTAACCAATGGCTAGGACAATTGGTGAGAGTTGCCCCGCTAGCTGCTTGGATCCCTGGTCCTACGGAAATGCCACAGGATGGGGAGGAAATAGACTAATGAGGAATGAGAGTGCATTACTAAAAGCTAAGTAACGTAGCATCCCTCCCCCCCACACTGTAACCAGGATGCTCTTTGGAGGAAACTGGAACAAACTGTGAGATCTTTTTGGGCTTGCTACCTTGTTTTGTGTCACCTTTCTTTAGACTCAGAATATGATTATCAATTTGCGTTTGTTTGAAACAAGCAACAGTGACTCTTTAAAGATTGTCTTCATGCGCTGAAAAGCATTGCATTCATAATATTAATATCCAATATCAAATCAATATGGAAATCAAATTACAGAAACAGAAAATATAGCAGACATGGTAGGAAAAAGTATTCCCACAGGCATCAGCTTATTGAAAGACTACAGTTGAGAGTAATTGATGCAGTATCAACTAGAGAGGTACTTATGGCCCATCACACCACACACTCTGCTGCCCTTGCTCCTGGATCATACCAAAACTGAAAGGTTAGGTTAATACTAGAGATACCACATAACTATGAAGAAAAAAGGGGAGACTAAGCAGAAGGTCCCATGATGCTGTCTAAATTTCATGATGCCAGACAACACGAAGCTGGCTACTGGGATCAAATATGTCAAAGGATCTAATGTACCTTTCGTTAACATAATTCATTCAAGATGTAATCATTGGTTCAATGTGATATAACTCTTGTGTCAAGAGTCAACTACATTTTGATTGTATTTAAACCTAGGTCTACAGAAGGAACTAATGTTTTCTTCAGCCACAATGATGGCTGAAAATCTGACAGGGATGTCCTAGATTCCAAGAGGGAAGCTTTAACAGTCGCTTCACTAAAAGGATACAGTGTCCCCATTAAACTATCTTTTACCAAAGACAAACAAACAAACATGAGCAGTGGTGGCACTTTAATCCCAGCACTCAGGAGGCAGAGGCAGAGGCAGACAGATCTCTGTGAGTTCTAGGCCAGCCTGATCTACACAAACTAGTTCTAGGACAGGCTCCAAAGCTACAGAGAAACCCTGTCTCAAAYAAACAAACAAACAAATAAATAAACAAATAAGAAGTCTTATAAAGGTGTTTTTGCAACTATATATTACTTCTAGTTTCAGTCTAGGGTATAGAGCTAAATCTATTTATAGTATTCCAGTGATATTGGCAACACCTTTTAAATGTTAAACTTGAAAATAAGTGACTTTTGCCTGATGTTCAAATGCTAGGTAACTGATGAAATAAGTATATCCTACCACTGAGGATCTGAGAAAATTACAGAGGTGGCATAACTGTATGAGAATCAAAAGTCCAAGAGTTAAGGCATAGTAATTCTCCTTGTGTTGACCTTTAATATAATTTCTTCTTCAGTCATGGCTAAGAAATAAGCAAAGTAATGCACATATAACTAGGGCTATGGCCATGTCCACAAGGCCGTTACAATTCCCTAAGGGAGTAGAGTCACGGGAATCTCACTGAGATTCAGGATACTCTTCCCCCAATTCCCCAGCAGTGCGTGGCCTAAAGGTGGTGTGGTTAAGTATATAAGATGTGGAAAGTCAATTAAACAGAAGCCTCCTCCTTGGGTATCCACGCTGCAGTGAGACGTTCCAGAGATGCATCTGTCTTTGACTCAGCAATGTTCCTTCTGTAAGTATTGCTTTTACTCACGTTCCTTGACATAAGATTAAGAAGTGCATTATTTTATCAAGCTTAGTTTAAACATCCTATGCTTCTAGTGTCATTTGACCTGAGTTAGGAAATGGTAGAGTTTCTTATGCCAAGTGTGTGAAAAATGAGAATGTTTCTGTGGCACTTCCATGCAAAGTACCATTACAAATCACGGTATGAACAAAAATTGTAAATTGAAGAAATAAAGACATTTGCTAAAATGAGAATACAAGAGTCTATGGGTAATAATATTTCTGGGGTCACCTCCATGTATTGATATGTATGAATGAATCAAAAGAACTTTTCAGTGGAGGAGACTGATTTAGACAAGTCTAACATATATGTAGACCACACAGCTTTGAAAATTTCATTCTGACAAAATACCACTTCAAAAGAAAAACATGTAAGGATTAAGCATTTGTCTCTAGAATCTTCATGACATTTTTAAGTATTAGTAATAATGATAATATGGAAGTTACAAAATCTTAGGCTGTGATAGTCCTTCTGATAATACATATAAAGATTATTTAGAGGCATATTTTATAGAGAGATATATGTTGTACATAAATAAATTTGGGACATTGCTATGAATTTATAAACTTTAACATATGTGATATAAATTAGTTGATGCTATCTCATTTTTAGTAAGATTTTGAAGATTATTTATATGCTTCACGATTTTTGGCATATCAAGTGTTTTTTAGCATTTCTGTTTAGGGATTTTACTATGTATGAATCTTTACCAATTCCCTATTTTTATGTTGGAAATTTCCAGCTACAGCTATCAAAAGTTATGTGGACATTAGGATCTTAAACTCAAATTTTGTATCGGAAATCTTTCAGGTTAATGTTCCTAATGAAGAGAGACTTAAATTTCATTCATATATACGTACAAACCTGTTCATCCTTTTGAAAGTACAAATTATTAATATGTTACAACTATGTCTCAGTCAATATAATTAAAAGCAACCCAATGATGTTAATGAAATCATCAGTTAGCATTGTCACAAACTAAAAAGGTATGTGCTACACAGAACAGGGAAAAGTAGCCACAACAGACTCCTAGGCAATCTACAAGCAATGTGTCACTCTTTCCATGTAAGGCCAATAACTTCAGATAGCCTTCGACCTCAGGATGCTCAGGACTGCAAAGACGCACAATGAGGGTTCGCCGATATGTAGGGTATGCAAAGATGTACAGTGAGCATTCACAGGTGTGTAAGGTGTGACAAGTAAAATGGAAAGTCCAAAATGCACTTGTTCTGTCTCTACATACTGGTCCTAGGACAATGGACAATCAGGCAACTCTGTACACCATTTTTTCAACAATATAATGTAATAATAGCTATGAAGGTCCAGAATACTCAGAAAGTTATCGTAAGCATCAGATTCAGAGGAAATGAGCTGAAAGTTTTGACAAAGCAACAAAGCTATAACATGACTGTGGTGAGAAAGAAAATCCATACTATGACATTGTAGTCATGGCAGAGCTGCCTTCATCTTCCTTGTCAGCAATGCTGGCATCGTGTCTCCATTTAGATCAGATAAAGAAAACGAATGAAACCATGAACTACACCATCCTTGACACATCAGTGCCCAAAATGTTTCTACTTGACACTGAAATAAAAAGGACAAACTACTGAGAATTTTACACTGAAAAACAATCAGAAACCCCAAGTCATTAATCTACTTGAAGAGAAGGACTAGCTCACCCTGGTTCAGCTTTAAGTTAAGGTAAAAAATGTCTGGAAAAATACAGAAGCATTCTTAGGAGTAACAGAAGATGCAAGATAGGCATTCATTTTCTTTCCAAGCTACAGACCTGTTCAGATGTAATTACTTAGTTGAATATATACCACAGAAGAGACTATTCCTCCACCCAGACAAGAAGTACCAATTTATGTCAAGGAAGACACCGGGAGCATCTTATGCTTCCCCAGACAGGGTGACCCTTGATGGCCTCATAGGAAGAGACCTCAGAGTATGATCTTCTTCTTTAACAGGGGCACTGCTCTTGCTGCTGGTGTCCATGGTCCAGGGGGAGAACAAGACCTCTTCTGTGGATGTTAAAGTGTGGAATATCTCCTACCGCTCACCCACTGGGAACATGTTGAATTGGGTAATCAAGTCAAGCCAGGGTATGAATCACCTAATTTCAGAACTGTCCACTTACGTTGTAAGTATCCTTGCTGATCTCTAAAGTCTTTACATTGTGTTTTTTATACCAGTGAAACTGAAATCAGAAAGACATCATGGGCTGATCTCAACATAATATACCTTCACAGGGATAACCTTAAGCTACTGTAATGTGAAGTAGAAGAACAGCACAGTTTGACAAAATGTAAAATGCTTGCTAAAAATACAATGATTTTTTCTCAATATTTTAACTTTTCCTTCAACTCCCTCTTCTAGTACAAAACTCATGAGTATAAAACTGTGGTTTTCTATTCCTTTGTATAGGAGATATATGTCCTTTAATGTTTTTCATTTAGGACACAATAAATGTCCAATAAAGGAGAACTGTTTCACAATGAATTTAGATGGTTGACTAGAAATTAAAAGACTAAAAATAGCTAATGAAGAAGAAAAATAAGCAAGTAACATCAGAAACCCACAAATGCTAAGAGCTATCCTAGAATGAATTTCAAGACCTGAGTTTAAGATGGCGGGTCTAGTTTAGAGATGAAGGTAGATCTCCTACTCATGGTCATGGTGAAGGTATTTGAAGGCAATATGCCATCTATCTGAGAGTAGTTAAACAGGCGACCATAGGTGAGGACTTTAGTACATCAATTAGCATATAAGAATGTGACTCAAGGCTTATAATATTTATCCCTACCATACATTTTACTTATTAGCTTTTCTATCCCTTTGTATTTCTACTATTCCAGCAATTCTTTGAAACAACCACACATTTTCTCAGTAGTATTTTTTACTGATAATGTATCAGAGAAGTATGCCAAAGTAAATGTAATAATTAAATAGTGGCATATTACTCAATGTGTATATGATTAATATTTTTCTATTTTAACTGCCTTATCATTTACTATTTCCTAATATATTGTACTTGGTAGTTTAGAACTCACTTTGCCACCACTCACCTGTAACGTGAGTTTACGACCATCTTGGTATAGAGCAGCTGTGCAGATACAGGAAAATTTGAAAGAGAAGTTCTACTGGTGTGATGGCTAGTTAAGCAACACCAGTTTGGATCAAAAAGAAATAAAAAAAATTAAGAAATAAAAATATATAAGAATTTTGGCAGTAGCATGAATAGCACCATGTTGCAACACTTATATTTGCAGTTTTGTAGGTTTTAGTGTCTGCTTGCCACATAGTAACTTTTAGAAAAGATAAGAGTAACAAGAAGGGAAGGAGATTGATAGATTAGAAAACCACATGAATCAAAAAATAGACTATAATTAAAATGAAAATAAGTCAATGAAAAGTTACTTGCCTCATTCCTTATTTTTATTTTAGGGTTATTTAATTTTAAAACATTAATTCCCAAGTCATTGATTCATTTACTCAACTTAGAAATGACAACTGATTGAACGTTTCATCATTTCAGAACAAATTTTATGCCGAAGGCTGGGGATTTAACAAGAGGATCATCAGATGCCACACTTCTTCCCTCTCTAGACCGAAAAACAAGGAGCAAGCACAAAAAAATTGAAGTGAGTTCTCAGCCTTGGTTTGCTACCAAAACAACTGAAGCATGGACTGGCTTTCCCATGCAGTTTTATTACTTACGTTATAATAGTATATGGAAATCATGTAGAAAAAATAAAAAATGGATAAGAAATGACAAATCAAAAAACATCCCATTGAAAGAAATTACGAAAAGTCATTGTTACGTAATATTATAGCAGATCTATACACTATTCATTCAGAACACCCATTTTACTAATGCCTTGCCCCTGGTATTGCACTTACTAATTTGTATTAAGTGTGAGCCAACTCTGAGTTCATGGTTAAAGATGGATGGATGTATATGCAAATGAAGTGCTAATGGCGTTGGGTTCCTCATATGCTACACGAGGTCCTGTGTCGGCAGAATTTCACATTACTGAACACTTTATCATCTATTCTTGGCATTTATGCTTCCCTGGATCTACTTCTATTTCTTTACATAACTTCCCACTCCTCTCCGACCTCCCTACCCTTCCCTATGCCATTACCGGAAATCTAGAGGTCACTTGAGGAAAGGGGTCGTGTAAAATGCAATCTGATGCTCCTCAAGATAAAACAAGCCGCTCTTGGGATAAGTTTATGTGCAGTGCTGACTCTACTTATGTTTATTTGTCTCTCACTTCTGATTCCCTTCCGTGAAGCAACCTAAATGATTTACAGTGAACATTATCACATATCCAAAATTTCCCCAAGATAAATTCCACCTTCGTCATTTTTCTTAGTGATACCAGCATTTTGTATGTCTGCATTTTTGTTTATTACTTCTTATAATGATAACTAATAACACAATAAGAGAAAGAAGAAAGTCAAGGAAGAAATGACAATTGCTGAGAGTTATTACTTGGCTAGAAACTTCATAAAAACACTCCTTTGATATTTCTGAATTTAACTTTTTCAAAATTCTATAGCATAAGGACAGTAGCTACAGTTTAAGCTTATAAAATCTCTACCAAAAGAATGTTCTACATAAGCCTATGAATGACTAAGGAAGAGCCCATTTCAGCTACTTGAGCAGCAAGTGCCTGTCTCTAACTCTACTGCATTTCCTTTGTCCTAATGAGATTGTTCAATTGTGCTTGCTTAGTCTGAAGTCCTACTGACGCTGGCGCGCACTCTATTGCAAGCCTGGGTCGACGCGCTGCACCACCTGTGGGCGGAAATGGCTGACAAACTGGGATGCACTCCTCCCATCCTCACGAAAGCCTTGGAGATAAAGATTATAAACAGAAACATCCTCGAGTCCATGAAAAAGATCACCTGCAAGGTGAGCAGCTTCCTAATGTTCCTCGTCTTTTCCACACAAGAATGAGGTGACCTGTATAATGACAAATGAATTTTGAAACACTCCTCTCTGCTGCAAAGAAACTGGGGTATGCAGTTAAGTCAGTATCCTCACTACTACTCACATTGCCAACCTTCTCAAAGACACTCTATCAGCCGCTCATATCTCGGGGATCTCAGAAGAAAACAGTTGTTCCTCACAGTTATTTGGAAAGTACCTTTCTAGACCAAAAGACAAATGTGTAACTGCCAGCAGTCCGTATTACTGTCAGCGGTCAATTGGCTATATCTTAAGGCACCAATTCCAAATTGTCAGTGTCCCTAAGGATTTGTACACATCACTCTAGGGGGTATTTATTTAATAGAAAAGAAGAAAAGAATAAGAAGATGGTGGCTGAATCTATAAAACACATAAACATGTCAGGGACAGTTCGGAAGAAATATAAATTTCAATAATTGACAAAATTTATGCTACCCCTCCATGATCCTTGATATCAAATTACTAGCTCCCCACTGTCTGTCCCTGTGCTGTGTGAGAGTTGGTCCTGGGGAGACACAAGACAAGCAGCTCTATTCACCCCCAGAAAGGGCACCCATGGCAGAACAAAGTCACAGCTACAATGAAGTCCAATTTGCTGAAACAATGAGTATTTTATTGGAGGTCTAACAAGTTGAGAGTTCTGACAAGAGAATGGGTGACTTAAAAGCAGAGGGATCACAGGAAAGTCCCAGCCCCAACCCATAACACAGGTGACAACCATGAAGGTTGGAAGTATAGCGCTCTCTGCACAACTTGCAATGCGCTCAACGGGTCTGAGAGAGCTTCTCCCTATAATTCAGCAGGGCAGCATCTATACAGCTAGAAGTTGTTTATTGAGTCTGTTAAAGATGGGTAGAGCCTTGAGAATCTTCAAAGAATGTAGTCTCCCAGACATGAAATTGTGGATTTTTCTTTTGAGGATTTTGAAACTGCCACTTTGTCTTGGGGAAATTTTTTCAATTGGGAACCAGTTTTACAACACCCTGAATAAGCAAACTTCAGTGGACATCAATTTCATGCCACAAAATATATCAATCTGCCCCATTTCTAGTTTTAAATGACTAACATATTTTAAGTCCTCTCCCACATAAATGAAAATGCATGGGTTTGACTGAATGCTACAATATTAACTTCTCATAAAACTGAATTTAACATGTAGAATAAATAGGATCCCAAACCCTCATCTATAATTAATGCTTAACTATTATTTTCATAACTAGGCTAAATTTGCTCTTGGAGGAAATATGACTGCCCCAGTCTGGTCTGAATTGGAACATTTACAGTCACCCAATAGAGGCACTAGATGTTTTGCCTTTTATAACTTGTTTCTCTGCTTGGGAAGTGACTCAAATGACGTGGAAATGTATCTGAAGCTCTTGTAGTGTCGAATGCTCCAAAGCAGCTGCTGAGACCACATCTTTTCCTTCTGCCTCAGGGAGGGTCCTCAATAAAGCACTCCTGCAAAGCTTATTTTACATATTTATATGTTGAACCTGTGCTTGCATGTAATTGGTCTGTTCTCCAAAAATTAAAATTGAAATGTCTAAACCAAGTTAGTAACGATACCTTTTGTTTAATTCAAAGTCTACTAAAAATATTTCTGAATTATTATAAAAAAAAACTCAGAAGCTATCAGAAGTTAGCCTGGCAAATAGTATACTTTACAATATAACCTTAGAGTCACAAAATGTTACCCGAGTGAATTGGTTAAAATCAAAGAATGATATTGCTAATCATTAGTCCAGCCAAATCTCATAAACGTGGAGATCTTGACCTACATTATGAAAGACAGACATTCTCTATCCCCCAACATTTGTGGAATATCCAGATAATAGTATTACAGTGCAACTGTACTGTCCCTAAGCACTGCGACTTTTTCAAAAAGTCTGAAACATGAGGATATAAACATGAAGTGTCCCTAGGCTTCACTGCAACTGTCTTTAACCACAATCCTCTGATTTCTCATCTTTTTTCACCAGCTTTGATGTAAAGCAGGTGCTCTCCCCACTCTTGATCTAAAGAGGGTTCTTAGGGGTCATTTCAACTTTATCTCATCTCTTGTAATCTCAGGTGGTTCAAGTCACAGAGTTAGAAAGACAAATATGATCCGCTCTTCATTGTTTCTGCTCCTTCCTTCTTCCAGATTTTCTCATTTGCTTTTATTGATCTAGATCCTCTCTATCTAGCTCAGAACATCAAATATTATATGGTTATCAGGTTGCTATATGACATATACCATAGGTTTTGCAGATTTATAGACAATGGGAACTTGCCCAGAATTCTCATACACATTAAGTTAGATTGAAAATCGAGTAAAAATAGGATTTGATTAATAAGATACCCTTAGAATACTAACCATCGTGAAAACCTGAGTCTACCTTAAATTTTAAAATTCTAATAAAAAATACTTTCATCCATTCTCCAGCAATATCCATTACTATCTATTTCATTTCATGAAAATGTTCATTACATTAGAAATAGGCTTTACTTTCACCTATTGAATGGATACAATCCAGAGACAAATAGAACTCAGAAAATCTGAAAGTCAGAATTTAAAAGAAAATTGTCTGCCAGATTAAGGGGAAAAAAAGACTTTTCATAGTTAAAGTTGTCCACACAAACTGGTCTCATCTCTAATTGCCACGGTTGTTTTATTTGAATCCAATTCTTGCCAGTAACGTTGATGATCACAGTCTTTCAGAGCACAGCATAACATGCCCCAAATTAATCTGTCAATCTCTTACTTACTTCTTGGATACAAGCAAACTATCAGCTCACCCTGATATATTCTAGTTTTCTTCCTATAAGCAGCAGGAAAGAATGTTGAAACCCAAACAAATTTATACAGCAGACATTTTCTGTTAATAATATCAAACGCTACTCTACTTTGCAAGTAGATTTCTTCCAGAGTCATGCATTTTTCTAACACAGACCATGGCATTTAAAGGGAGGGGACTTGGCAATGAACAGCATCTTAATTTTATGGAATCTGTTCATTCTAAGTATGAATTTTAAAAATTTGGGTATAATTTGAGGGGTTAATGGTTTAACCCTCTACCATATAGTGACATCTTAACTGAATTCTGTTATTTCTAGACAAAACTTTAGAGAGCCATAGACACTGGGGAAGAGTTGATAAGGAATATCTTAAAAGATACTTAATACAACAACTACTCTTTTAATTAATTTATTTCCTATTTATCTGAAGAAAACACCCTGACAAGAGCACCTAAAGCAAAAAGAGAGTGCATTTGGGGTTTCAGGAAGAGAATGGTAGAGTCGATCATGGCAGGGAAGGCGAGCATGACAGTAGAATCCTAAAACTCTTGATCACATATTCATCCACATACAGAGAGCAAAATGATGGAGATGAGGAAGAGGAGCCAGTCTATAAAAGTTCAAAATCTGCCTCCATCAAGCCTTCACCTCTGCTATGTGCTCCATAACATTTCCAAACATTGTCACCAACTGGGGACCAAGTGGCCAAATACATGGGTCTATAAGGGACATTTCCTATTCAGATCACCATTACATACTTTTCTATCAAAAAACATAATAAAAAATGTCACCAAATGTGATTAATTTACAGGGAAGATGTGTGTGTGTGAACTGTAAGATAATTTTCAATACTTCTTCACAAAATATAACTAAAATAAATTAAATATCTGAGTAAACTAGAAATCAAAAAATATACCTCAACATAAAAGAAGCTACAACTGAGAACTATATACCAACTATTTAGGAAAAAAACTGACATTTTCTCAAAATCAGGAAAAAATCATGTTGTTCATTTTCTCAACTCTTACTTAATATAATGTTTGAAGCCTTAGACAAAGCAATGAGACAAGAGAAATGTGGAGTTTTAGTGATGGTAAGATCCCTAGAATGACAATTGCTTTATCATAATCAGTAATCTTACCACTGTGTTGTTAATTTATGCTCACAAGTATTCACTACGTGGAATTTATAAATAAGCAAAACTAATTTTAAAAGAAATTGTATTTTCTGCCTCTAGTCACACACACACACACACACACACACACACACACATATGTATATATTAGCAGGCCATGACTATTGGATGAGAAAGATGCAGAATGAAGACTGAAAGATCTATGCATTTAAGATGAGATTAGTCAATAAATGAATAAATTATGGGAACAAACTGTGGAGGTGAGGATAAGGTAAATTGAGATTTTATTCAAAATATCAAGTATATGTATTCTTTTTTGAGGTTTCTAATGTTTAATTATGTATTTTGAATTAAAATATGATTACATTACTTTCCTCATCCCCTTTTCTCTCAGGTCTCCAAATGCTTCCCTGTGCAGTGTATAAATTTATGAAGATTCATCAATGGTATATTAAGGAAGAATTCTCTCAACAATGAAAACAGATATTAAGCTGGGTGGTGGCATTCAGGAGACAGAGGCAGGCAAATCACTGTGAGCTTGAGCCCAGCCTGGTCTGTAAGAGTTAGTTCCAGGACAGGTTCCAGAGAAACTCTGTCTTAAAAAAAAAAGAAAGAAAGGAGGAAAGAAAGAAAGAAAATAGATATGGCTAAATTGTTCCAAATCTTTAAAGGAGAGTTAACAACAATGTTCCTCAAAATATATAATAAATATAAATGTATAAAACAATACCAAACTCAATTTATGAAGACATGTAACCCTAATACCAAAAATTAGACAAAGTAGCAAACAACAAACAAAAATTTTTTATATGCATAGATGTAAATATTTTCAATAAAATACTTGTAAGTATAATTTAACAACAGAATAAAAGATCATTAACTATTGCCAGGGTATTTTCATTTGAACATACAAGTTATAAATCAACAAAGTAATACAGTAGGCAAAGCGTCTACTAAATCCAATCTACATGGCCATCACAGTAGACAAAGAGATTCCTCTTGCAAATTTCAACATTTCCTTATAATGAAATAGAGGAGAAATACGATAGTCTGCAAGCCAACTTGCAGTGTATGAGGAAAGAATAGTTTGTATGACATCTAAAATGAGATGAACTCTTATTCAATGTAATACTCAAACTCTTAGCTAGAGTAAAAAGAGAAAGAAAATGTTAAAATTACAATAAAGGGAACACATTTATATTGCAGATAATGTGATTCTATAATTAAAGAACTAAAGTGAACAAGAACATTCACATCTGACTAAACACCTAAGTGCCTATCTACAGACCAAAATTTACTTCACTTTAGTTTAATCAGAAATACCCAACTGGCCTCAACAATGGAATCTCATATATAATAATAAACTTAACTAGGTACAGATGTCTATATTAAAAAACTATAAAACAATGAAAATATATTTTGAAGAATTTCTAAGATAGGGAGAAATTGTGTGCTTGGGGATTGAAGATTTATATTTTGAAATGGCTATTTTAACCAAAACAGTATAAGAATTCAATATAATCTTTATTAAAATATCAATGACCTCTTTTTAAAAAACCTGAAAATACAATACTAAATTTTGTATGGAAACATAAGGGGCCATGATAGGCACAGTTAACATAAGAAAATAGATCAATGCTATTCCTTGCTCAGAGTGTCTCAATTTCGTGTAGTCCATGGTCAATTACAGGAATAACATTGTCCTTGATTGTAGTCCACTTGAAAAATCCCTCAAAATGCATGTAGTTTGAAGTATTGTGTCTACCATCTTCGGAGTTTCATGTCTTCAATACATGATGGTGTTTAATCCACTTTAAAGTCAGTTATATAAATGGTGAAAGAATCAGTCATCAGAGAGAAGAAATAGCTTAAAAATGGAAGGAAATCTTTGCAAACTTTACCTCTAATAAAGGGGGTTTTATTTAAAGTGTAAGTTCTAAAAGTGAAACAGGAAAAATTGAACAATCCAATCATTACATGATGAAATGAATTGAGCAGATAGTTATCAAAAGGATAAATACAGATTACCAATGTTTTTGAACTTAAAAATTATTAGGTGAGAGGAAAACAAATAAAAGCAGATTTAATAGTCACTACCATTCCAGTACAAAGGCCATCATGTAGAAAACAAACATTCTGGGCTGGAGAGATGGCCCAGAGGTTAAGAGCCTTGCCTGCTCTTCCAAAGGTCCTGAGTTCAATTCCCAGC
>LOEQ01010233.1:39750-52073 GCA_001685075.1 Bramus lutescens | reverse complement strand
GCAGGAGGTGGAAATTTTTAATAATAATAAAAAAATTTAAAAAAAATTTAAAAAAGGAAAGATGCTTAAGCTATTGGTCAAACAGTACTGCAAACAATACAGTTTCTGTGTAATTATTTCAAGTCAGGGCAGTTGGGAAATGAACTAGCAGCCTCTGACAGTAAGACGTAGTTAAAGATTATGCTGATTTAGTAAACTGCTGGTTGTAGATTCTCCTCCAAGATCTACACCTTCACTAGCCCTAGGTAGTTTGCTAGGTTCCACTACTAGGCATGTTTTCCCTTTTGTTGGGTGACCTTAATCTAATTAAAGAAAGGTTGGAGTGCCATTATTATAACTTTCAGTAAATCCTGCCATGCTGAATGTTGTTATGATTCATAGGAATCATAGCTGTGTAAGACCATTGGTTGCCTCCCTTTCTGGAAGCCTGCACAGTGGAAGGGATGGAGCTTGTGAGACCTCAAGACCTCAACCCTAGACAAAGAACTATAAGCAACTAAGGAATTGTGAGAATAGGAGAAATATTCTTCTCCAAGGAGGAACACACCAATTTATTATACAATACCAAATAGCCACCCCTGAAACATAAGCATACAAGTAGCATTATGCAGACTGAACAGACTGTGTTCATATATTTAGTTACATACTGTCTTAGGGTTTCTATTGTTGTGAAGAGAGATTGAAATCATGGCAACTCTTTTTTTAAGTAAGTTATTTACATTGGCATTTTGTCTGCATGTGTGTGAGGGTGTCAGATCTTGGATTACAGAGAGTTGTTACCTGCAACTCTTATAAAGGAAAAACATTTAATTGGGTTGGCTTACATTTTCAGAGGTTTAGTCCATTATTATCACGGTGTGACACAGCAGCATGGAGGCAGGCGTGGTTCTGGAGAAGCAGATGAGAATTCTCCGTCTTGATCTGAAGGCAACAGGAAGTGGCCTGAATGCCATACTGAGTGAAGATTAAACAAAGGAGACCTCAAAGTCCACCTCCACAGTGACATACTTCTTCCAACAAGGCCACACCTACTCTAACAAGCCACAACTTCTAATAGTACCACTCCCAATGAGCATATGGGGGCCAGTTACATTCCAGTTATCACATGTATGTAACAACAGTTAAAAAGAAATGACCATGGATTTAAGGGAAAACAAGAGGAATACTTGGGAGGGGTTGAAGGGAGAGAAGAAAAAAAGAGAAATGTGCAATTATACTCTCAAAGAAATTACATAGAATACATTATGAAATTCTCAGAGGAATAAAATTATATTAAATATATAATAACATGCTACCATTCAAATCCACAGTGAATTTTGAACACTAAGTAAAATGTTTATCACTTCATAACCATAACTTGCTTAAATATAGTCATTCTTTTATTACCAAAGTTTTTTTAAGTACATTAATACTCTTACTGTTTCTTTTCCTCATGTGGATTACATATTGTTCTGTTTTTATTAAAATGTCAAGCATTGCAGGGTAACAAACACCTGTAACCCTGGGGAGGGTGAAACAGAAGGAACATTGAGCGACACAGTGAGAACCTGTCTTGAAAGAAAAGAAAACACATTATTTTATTATTTTAGGCCATAGTATCAATCAGGATTTCGTCCTGCCTTAGTTGTTAATAGACTCAGTACTGCAGATTCCTAACCATATCTACTGTTTCTGACAGCTTTATTCGCATACACTGAGATTGTATCTCATTCTTAAGTAAGAAAACTTCTGATGCAACTGTGTTTGCTCTTTGTTGTCAGTTTGATGGGACTGGGGAAGGATTACCATGGAAACAAATCTCTGGACATGTCCCTGATAGTCTTGCTAGTTTAGGTAGATTGCAGTGGTAAATATGGAAGGTTCTGTTCTGTGGTCTGGAATAAGAGAGTTAATTAAAAGGGAAAAGAGCCAAACACATGCATTCATGACTCTGTTTCCTATTGCCGTGATGAAATGCATCCCTCAGCCTGTAATCCAAAATATTGTCAGACGCATTGTCACTAACATAACAGCTAAAAACTGTTTAAAATTCAGTAGAAACTACATCAACTCTCATTGTCTCAGTGTCACGAGACATCTTTCTAGCTTATATCACACTTTGGGTATGCAGTCCAAATGGATTTAAAAAGCTGACAGATGTCTTTTTACCTGCTCAGACTTAGAACAGAGAATCATCTTTAGCTGATATGTACACACCACATATCCCACACTTGTATTAATGTATATCAAAAGTCTGGTTGTCTTTTTAAATATGGTATTGGGCATTCACAAATGGCAAGAGCCTTCATTATCAGAACACTTAGATCATATTTAAGGATAATATCTTAATACTCCTGGGTAAGTTAATATTTGATCTAAGAAATTAGAAGTCAGGACAATAAATAAAGATTCCATGTAGAACAGAAGTAAAAGAAAAGAGAAAAAATTGATAGAAATCACATAACTCATAAAGAGGAGCAAACAGACAGTGTTTACTTATTTTAAAATGTGCTAATATTAACTTTGAAATTAATGTACTAATATACTTCACAATTTTTCACTCATTAAACCACATTTATACTCTGAAATAATTCTAAATACAATAGGATTTAGCTCTCGAATTTTAAACAAATAATAGCATCCAAACCAGTTCTTCACATTCAAATGATAATGGTGTGATGGCAATTCAGAACTGCCCAAATACAGCTCAAGCAGTTTGATGATGGTAAAGAATAACTTTTATGTATATGAAGGTTTTCCCACATGGATATATGTGTACCATGTGTGTGCCTGGCACCTGTGGAGGCCAAAAGAGGACACTGTATCTTCTGGAAGTGGAATTAAAGATAGTTGTGAGCTACATGTTGGTGCTGGGAACTGAACCCTGTCCTAGCAGAAACAGCCAGTGCTCTCAGTACCAAACCATCTCTCCAGTCCCTGGGTGATGATTGTTGAGACAACTTTAAATTTAGTACCTGAAAAGATAATCTAGTTTTTATGTATCTGCATGCAGATAATCAACTGAAGAATGCATAATAATAAGATTATATTTCAAATCTATCAGTTACAGTCATATATTTTGTTACAATATTCTATAATCAAGCCTATTGGGATTCATGGGCTAAAAATCAATAAAATTTCTACATATATAACATTGGTTCCCTCTGCTTAACCTCATGATTTGACTATTACGTAAGTAATATTTATTACCTTGTGCTAAAACCTGCAATATAAAATGTATTTATCACATATTATTATAAAAAAGAGAGTATAATTTATTGTGATCCCCTATTCTCTGGTTAAGAGAATCTGATGGGGAAAAAATACAGTAAGCTGCTATGAAAGCCTAAACCAAGTGAGATGACACTTTCAATAAGAGCTTAATATGAAATAGTGATTATTAGATAAAGTTATCATCAAAGGCTTGTACTGACAAACAACTACCAATTCAACAACCACTAAGTCATGATCTATCAAAGCATGGATAACAAAGCACTGTGCACTGCAAATGGTTATACTGCGTGCATTTGGAGCCGGTATCTTTTTAGTAATGAAAACTTGACAAATCAGACACTGTCTAAAGAATCTATGAAGAAATGCATTTATTGTAGTTTTCTTCCTAACAACAAGCCATCAGTCATTTTAAAATCTTTTGTTTCCATAATGATTTATAGAAACCCATTTCAACTTTGTTTTATCCTTTTTCAATGATTATCACCAAGCAAGTTGTCAACCTGTAAACCCTACATCACTCAAGAAGACGCTCGGACAGAAGTGAATTATGTAGAACAAGCATTCTGATAAACAAATGTCCTGCGGTACAGTTACAGGTAACACGGAGCCTCGGGTTTTAAAGGCTAGCTAACATGCATAAATTAATTGGAATACTAAAGATAACAATTGTAAATGAAACCTCGATTTTAAGAAAGATACGTTTTTCTTGACTGAAAAAAAACTCTCATTCTTGTTTAGCAATAAAATAGTACTATTTACTTTGGGAATCTCATATATGGGACCTGAAACATAGGGCACATATCCCTTATTCTTAATATTTATTGATTGGCACATGCTCTTTTTTTTTCTCCTTAGAGCATTTACCAAGAAGAGCTATTGTGTTTAGAATTGATTTTACTGTCTCTGCCACATTAGGGCTCAGAAGCCTCTTGACTTTTATTTGAATGAACAGTTTCCTGTTTAGACACATCGGATTTTGGCTTGGATCAATAAAAGCCCTTTCATTTTCCTTTTTGACCTCACAAAAGAGTTAAATTCCGTTTTTCTTTTCACTTGCCACAGTGAAATCTTTACCAATGCAGTTCAGGTCTGAATGAAGAAACACTGTGACGTGGCAAAGAAACAAATAGGTATTCTCTGTTTTCCAGGCTTGAAACCCTGAAAATCAATTACTGTGGGTGCCTACGGACATTGTCAAACTTGAGCCATTTGTTTGTGCTGGGTTTTGAGAGCACACATCCTTCCTTATAAAAGGTTTCCCAAAGATCCACTTGAATCTCCTGTGGATAAGACGAGTGATCTGCAAAAAAAAAGAAGTCAATTTGACTGAATCCTGGTCACTTAACTAAAGAATTTTGAGTGGAGTAAGTCAAGGGGTTCTTTTTACAATTTTGAATGATGTTATTTAAAGGTTTTTTTTTTTAAAAAAAAAAAGATTTAGAAAATAAAATCTGTAAACCAGGAGGTAGTGGCGCACACCTTTAATCCCAGCCCTTGGGAGGCAGAGGAAGGCGGATCTCTGTGAGTTCGAGGCCAGCCTAGTCTAAAAGAGGCTTCCAGGATAGACACCAAATCTACACAAAATAAAAATAAAGATAAATAAAAATAAAATCTTTAATATTCATGAACATATAAAAAAACACTTTTAAGATATCTATCCAATTTTATAGATTCTAATGGAAAAATCATGCCTATAGTCACACCAACCGAAATGTGCTCAAACTTATTCAGTGTGATCTATGATTTCCATTGATGTGGCATATTCGAACTAAAAATAACCAACCTTCAATTATTAGGAGTCAAAGATAGATAGATAAATAGATGGATGGATGGATGTATAGGTGATAGATAGACAGACAGATAGATAGACAGACAAACAGACAGACAGACAGACAGATAGATAGATAAAACATGTATGATCAGCTAGATTTTCACTGCATAAAAGCAGTTACTAAGCAGAAAATGTGTTTGTTTGGTGAGTATGTCCAACTGTGACCGCATACCTTAAATAGTAAAGATTCTACTTTTTTCACTCATTTATTGAATGATATCAGAGGTTTATCCAGAAAATTAATTTACAGTTTCTGTTCCAAGTTACTTTTATTTTTTTTTAGTGAAATAATAAAATAATATGGAATGTTTATGAGACAATAATTAGCAGCAAAAAGGGCAGGAAATATGGAAATAATGTTAAAAAATCAATTAATTATTAAGAGAAAGATAATAGCAAACACTGGATCAATTTATAACAGACGTGATCAAGAGTTTATAAAAGTAGTATAAAGTCAAGTGAATTAAATTAGTAACAACCATTATGGAACTATTCCACATCAAGCATCATCCTAGATTCTAAAATACAGCAATATGCCAATCAATGAACAAAGTAACCTCAGGTTTCCACCTAGACAGCCTTCCAATCCCAAGAAGGAAAGAAAAGCCAAATCAAATGCAGATGTGCCAAAGACTGAAAAATAAAAACATGTTGGATAATGACTTGGACTTAATTAAGCAGGAAAATTTAACAGATGTCTATTAATAAATGCTTTCTAGGGGTTGAAGAAATATACCCAAATGTCAAACTCACTGTTTCTAACAGATAAACTTCCTAAAATACATTGAAATCCAGGAAGAGGTAAAAGCCCAAATGTATGAAAACAGAACAATTGGTTAAGGGTTAAGATTAATTAACCATTTCTTCAATTCTAAAGGATTTTAACAGTGCTAACATAAATCAAAGAAATAAAACACCATAAAGATTACGCTGATAAAAATAATAAAGTAATGCAAATTTTTCATTTGGCAAGTATTTTATATGAATAGATGGACCAATGCAAAAAGAGTCATATTTAGGCTATGGCAACTCTTTCAGAAAATCAACTCTTTCAGAGAAGTTTTACTTAAACTTCCAAAATACCTGTGGTATGAGAACAAATTAAATGTTATATTTAAGTTAAAAATGGTAAGTGGAAATAGCAATAGGTACAGAATTCACTTGAAAGACAGTGAGGAGACAGACCCTAGGGGTTTCTCTTAAGATGTGAGTATCTACAGAGTGAGGAATTCTGTGGATATTTTTAAACTAATCAGGAAAGGGTATGCAGTTCTGTCTCTCAAGTTATCTGCATCTCATCACAGTTCAGGCCAAGTTGGTAGAAATAAAGTCAAGTAATCACACTCAGTTACTGGGCACCTCCCACATGGAGGGCAATATACTAAGTCTTAAATTACAGCCATATTTTAAAAATATAGACCTCCCTCTCTGATGTAGCCATCCATCAGTTTGTTAGAACTACCACATAAGGAAAGATTTAAAATGTCAAGGGACAAATGTAGTGATAGATGTGTACATAAGATGTCATGAAAACATGCCATTCAAGCTTAAAGTAGAATGTGGCCCTTTGACCAAACACTCTTACCACTCAAGGTTTGTATATTCTCACTGTTAGCAGCTAAAAGCAGAAAGGAGGAAAGAAGAGTTGTCCAGATACTTTAGGAAGAAATAAGTTGTTTCAATAATGTCACAAAAAAGGAAAAACTGCACTTTAAGGCTTAAGTGTATCCATACAATCTATACAACTCTCTGAGACTACTGTATTCCAGGAACTATGAGAAGGTTGAGATTTACAAAATGATTTAAAAAAAAACGCGTGTATTCTGGGATATTGCATAAATATGTTTATAGAAGAGTACACTAAATATGTAAATAACTCAAAGTCAACTGTGATTGGTTGATGGTATGGGATCCTGACACTATTCTTTAGATTTGACAGATGACTTTCCAATACAAAAGAGAAAGAGAACATTTGAAAGAACAATTGGAGGGCTGACTCATCGCTCAGTGTAGAGCATTAGTCCAGGGTGTTTTAGACCCTGTTTTTTATGCCCAGAAGAGCAAACTCACACACACACACACACACACACACACACACACACCACGCACGCACGCACGCACACACGCACACACGCACACACACACACAGAATAACATGTTGGTGGGTAGGCTCTCAAAAACCCAATCCCATCCAGCAATCACTTCAAACTACTAACCCCACCCCACACCCACACCCACCTATCCTCCTGCACCCTTGGTGGAACTCTGAAACACAGCTTGCTCCAATTCTGAGGGGGCATAATAGGAAATCAAAGACGTGATGGAGCGTATGTACTGATGAGGTGTAAGTCTAGAAGGTGAAAGAAGACAACCAAAGGCAGGCACAGTCATCTGTCCTGTATCAGAAGCACAGGCTTTAATAGATAAATTAAAAGGTGTGTGGGGGGGATACGTTGGAGTGCACAGAAGTGAATTCAGTTCACCGCGAACTCGGAGAGTTCGGACCTATTTTTGCACCTTCAAGGTTATGACAGGAGGTTTAGCCCAGGTTGTGGCTGCCTAAATGTTTCGCTTAAGGTGTGGTCACTGTATGTCCTGCCTAAATAACAGAATACTTAACTAAGGATAGAGTTAATTGATGTTTCAGGTATTGAAGACATAATTACTTTGTTCCTTGTTTGTATCATGGTAAATAAGTCTTACCATCTTCCACCCCTTTAGATTCAAATATATAAAGCATATGAAAAATAAATGCAGGCAAACTCTGCAAAAGAAAAAGAATAACATGTCACAAAGGCATCCATCATCTGGAAAATTAAAGATAGATGAAGCACTTTGCTAATCAGACAATATGCATGCAACCAGATCATCAGGGTTTTTAATGGCCTTCCTTATGACTTGAGATAGGTATTTGGCTGTAACATGAATTTCATGTAAAGAAATTATAGGGAAAAAACTCTGAAACATTCATTAAAACTAAATTTTTATGGGTCTTGAATACTAAAAATACAAGCCTACATATTATTTGGGTATCAAGAAGCCATTAGCCAGGTGGTAGTGACATACATCATTAATCTCAGGACTTGAAAAGGCAGGTGGATCTCTGAGTTTGAGGCCAACCTGGTCGACAGAGTGAGATCCAGAACAGACAGGACTGTTGCACAGAGAAATCCTGTCTCCAAACAAACAAAAAAATATTGGGCAATGACAGCAGTACCAGTGTGTGCGTGTATGTGTGTGTGTGTGTGTGTGTGTGTGTGTGTGTAAACCATAAAAACTATATGAAGAGTGTTTACATCGTGTATTTTAAGCAAACTGGAGATGATCTATGAAATAAAAGATGAACAATATTGCAAATATTTAAGGCAAAGCCTTATTCACTTAAGAAAATATATTTCCTTTAGCATTATAATGAAATTTTTACTTTGCATTCTTTATAAATTTTTTACAGTTCTCTGACTTTCCTAAAGAACCTTTTGGAAACTTCAAGTCTTCTACAGCTACAGTTTCCTACTCTAAAACAAAAAATCATGGAAACAAGCTGCATGCAGTGGTGCTGGTACCTTCACAGCTGTTCTTTCTCCTCACAGTGCCTTGGGATGTGATATTGGGCAACACACCAGTCGAGGAAATAGCTTCTACTTCCTGTGATACTAACACTGACTCTAACACAAGAACAGATGTTAAACCAGAAAAAAAAATAGCTAAGGCGTAGGAGTATGTTTCCTCTGATGCTTCCATTTTCTCTGACCTTCACAATAGACAGATGCAGCTTGCTCCCAGCAGAAACACTAGCTCGAAGCTTTTAAGTGTATAAACTAATGAGTCCGGAACCTTGTCCAGAGACTCTTCACTGAAAGGCATATTCCAGTAAGCAATCTAGCCCCTACATCCTTCTGTATTCTTTGCCTTGTTCAGTATGGTGTATGCTGGTCATCCTCGCTCAGTACAAAATTAAGTGTTACTGTTTCTCACAACAAAATATCCTGCAGCAACAGAGTTAATGACGGGGGGGGTCTATCATTCCTTCCCTGTTAAGACTTATGCTATTCTCCAATTTATTATCTATCAGATTTCATGATAGCTTGATAGCAAAAGATGCTAATAATAATTATTTAAGACATCCAACACAGGAGACAAGAAGAAAGACAAAATTGTCCAACAAAATGACATCTAATCACTACTTCTCCATGTGCTTTCTTGCAATTACATATGTAAAATTTGGGACCATTCTATGGAGGTTTGGGGGGGCTGGGCACATTTGATTTTATTGAAAGACTTTGCCAAATCCAGTATAGTCCCATGTTCCACAATAAGAATATTGTTTTTATTTCTTTTTATCTTGTGATTTTTATGTCTTATGATTACTTGAACACAAAAGACTTCAGTTTGGCCTTTATTACCACACTGTAAATCTCCACAGAACTACAGAGCTCACTGTTGTTGCTTTATGTCTGGGAAGAGCATGTAATGTTTTGGATGAATTATCTCTAGAGTTTTCTTTACTCATAAAGCACTAGATATCTGATAATATCTTTAGATATTTCTATGTCTCTCTCTCCCACCACACACACATCCATACAATATCACGTAGAAACAGTTTGTCATCATATTATAGGCTCTAAGTTTATGTTGGGGAGGAAACATAGAGAACACCTGTTAGTGTCACTTAATTATTACTAGGTACCACTAGGGTAATTAATTAATATTTATTAATAATTGTGCTCCTTGAAAGCAATGAAACAACATTAGAAAATATTCAATAAATTGTAGTTGTATATTGATCAAACAAAATACTAAATGAATAGCATCATAAATAAAGCAGTATACTGAAGCTATAAATAGTAGCAAAAGTAAAAGAAACAATCTTTAAACAAAAACCAACAAACTTTTTGTCTGAATTTTAAAAATATAAGCTTAAATATCACTTATGAGTATATAGGCTAGGAGATGGCTTAGTGGGTAAAATGTTTCATATATAAGAGTGAAAACCTGAGTTTAGACCACACACACACACACACACATACAGTAAACTCAGCTCCATTTACATGATCACCTCAATTTGGACTGAAAAAGTGAGTGAATCAGAACTCTCATTTGAAGATATATATATCAAAACAATTTTACCCTTTGGAGATGACTAATGGCAGAATTGACTGTAGGCAAAATTAATGCTGAATTCTGCAAATAGAAGTGAATTTTTTGACTGGATAGGGAATCTCAAACTGAGTGCATGAGTTGGAGAATGGGGGTAGTCCACAAGCAGTTCAGAAACAAGAGAAATATGGCATGGCCCTAAAATCTCTATTCTAGAAGAAACACTGTGGTCAGTGCATGGGGTGGGAGGCAGACAAAGATGGAGACAGAGATCATCAGAGATGGGAAGGAGGGAAATAAATTGTTTCAGTTAGCCATACCACATTGGCCCACATTGCATCTCTTTATTCTTTGTTAATTAACTTGTAATTGGCAAAGGAAAATCATTCATTCTTAACATTGACATGTTCTGAGATGTATATCCATTGTGGAATGGGTAACTTGAACTAGTTATCACATACATTACTTCACTCACTTCCTGTGTTGAGAACAATAACAACTACTCTCTAGTATTATTAGAAAGAGAGCAACATTGTTCTTAGTTAAAGTAACTGTATTGCACAATCGATCTTTTGAATTTAGTCCTCCAGATAGGAATTTTGTATCACTTATCCAACATGTGTCTAACCTGAATATTGCCCCCAAAATGCACTGTTTTTAGTCATCTCTACTCCAGTATTTGTTTGGATGAGTCTATAAAATGTTTGTCATAAAAGTATTACAAGCCTTTAATAGTAAGATAAAAGAGAATAAAACTTTACATATGTAAAAGTAACATAACTACAAATATAAACAGAAATCTTCTATAAGAGAAATGTAATTTTGAGTGCAGTCTAAAGTAAATGTTTACTATACCAAAACTGACAAATACAGATACATTTATACAAAATAATATGCAAATTTCCATAAAAAATAAAACTTAATTGACAGAATTACTATAATCATGAAATAATACATAAAATAAAAAACTGTTGTAATAAGCATACATAAAACATTAATGAACTTAAGCATTCTTAAGTTGTCACTAAGAAAGTAAAATAATTAAAATGACAAAAGTTACTGTCAAGCTTGAGGAAAATATTATACAGTCTTCCCAGATGAAAACATTTAGACAAAGGTTATAGTGACAATATATGTGATATAGAGATTTCACCATGAATTAGTCAAAACTGATGGAGTCAAATAACATGAATGAAATTAAAAGTACATTCATGTGGAAGTAATCTCATAAAAGGACAACAATAGGAATATAGAGGGGAAAACAAAGTAACAATTCAAATAAAGTGTTACAAAACAAAAGTAACATTTAGAATAACATTTTAATTATTCATATTACCAGAACACAGGTGATTAGAAATTAAAAGCAAAGGATCCTATTAAACACATAAATACAGAATTCAAAATAACAAGAAAGTTACAAAAATATCTTCTTTAAAATTTAAATTAGTTTTGTTTTTTTTAATTTTTTATGTTTTGAGATTATAATATAACCACATCATTTCCCCATGCCCTTTCCTCCCTCCAAACCTTCGCATGTACTCCCTTTCATTCTCTTTCAAATTCATGGCCTCTTTCTTGTGTGGGGTGAGTATGGTGTGTGAGTGTGTGTGTGTGTGTGTGTGTGTGTGTGTGTATTGCTCAATACACAGATGCAAATGACTCAGTCCTTAAAATACCTGTATGTGTGGTTTCAGGGCTTACCATTTTCTATACTGGTTCTGTTCAGCATACTTTTTTAATGTGCTGAGCAGAATCAAATAAGTAGTTCTAAGAGTAATTTCTGTAATCCCAAATGCCTACGTAAAAAGAAAGATGAATTGGCTAAAAAAAAAAAAATAACCTATATATTCAATCCAAAGATCAAAGAATAAAAGATCAAAAGCAATTCAAAATTCCTTTACATGGGGGAAGGAATCAATAAAGATAACAGCAGGAACAAACCAAGTAGGAAACAGCAATAACTGGAATGATAACAGGTAAATAAACGCAGCAGCTGGTTCTTTGAACATTCCCGTATAATAACAGTGTGGAGAGCTGCGTGGTGCCACGCCTTAAAGATGGCGCCAGTTTCCGCCTTCCGCTAGCCCAACTGCGAGTGTTCTCTGTGATAAACAAGTCCTTATTTGGCTAAGGCTGATAAGCAGGCTTGCTTTCGTGTATGTGGGTCTATTAGAGATTGCCA
>LOEQ01010233.1:0-14237 GCA_001685075.1 Bramus lutescens | reverse complement strand
ATCACCACGGGGTCATGGCTTACCAGGAAGATTCTAACCCATGTCCATCTTGGGATGGAGCTTCATGCGTCTGCCTGACTCTGCTTTCTTCCTCCCAGGATTCTGTTCTGTCTACTCCACCCACCTAAGAGCTGGCTTATCAAAAGGCCAAGTTAGTTTCTTTATTAACCAATGAAAGTAACACATTGACAGATGACCCTCCTACATCAGATTTCTTAGAAAGTATCCACAAGCTTTACTGCCCAAACCTGCATACTTCTTGTGGGCTTCGAGGTAAGAGTACAGGTATGTATTTTCCCTGGAGACTCTATCTGGGTAGAGACTAAATTGTGTTCTCAAAGTACCACAGGTGATCCCAGGTTGGAGAGAATCTCTTTAATCTGAGACATCTCCTCCTGAAGAATCTAAATGCTTTGAACATCACTTAATAGAATCATTTGTTGACTCTACAGATAGAAAATCAAAGACACTGCTTGGATATTATCAATAACTTCCCAAAGCTGTGACTTTGATGACAAAGTATGTGGCATTCTCCTTTAATGATGGAACATGAGTATTTAGGGTACAGACCCTGAAATTAGCTTTTGCTAAGAGGAATAATTTAATGCCAGGGTAAAGGGCATGGCCAATTGAATTAGCATGTGGATCCTACACCAATCAGGTGATAGGCTTATGTACAAGGTTCCCATGGTCACAGTACCCTCATACGTCAGTGTGGAAGAAATTAAGAAGAGAGTAATTAGTATTTATCTCATTGTTGATAGATTCAGGATGTGGGAACAGACTCTGGGATCCTTCTTTGGACAAGAGAATTCATCTCCTTATCATGTGAGACATGAGGAGTTTATTCATCTTGTCTGTAGACAAAGAGCTCTTTTTTCTGGTTTGGCATACATGGTCAGGTCAGGTCTGCACAGCCAGAGGCAGTAGCATCAGACTTCTGCAAGGTCTTGTTTCCCATGCATCCTTGTTCTGTAATGATGCTAGCATACTCTGGTAGGATGCTGCCTTCATCCAAGGGAACAACTTGAGCCAGGGGTTTTCCTGCCATGCAAGTGAATTGCAAATTTTACCCATTTTTTAAAGAATTCAATCTTTTGTAATCATTTTATACACCTGATTTTGAATATTATTTTACACTAAACAAACTTTAGTTTACTTTAAACTTGTTTTGACAAATTTTTTTAGACTTAACTTTGAAAACATATATAGAATTCTATAAGATAGGAGATACCAAAAATTCATATGATGTGAGATAAAAAAGGGTCTCTTCCTCCAAGCTTGTCTCTATAAATAAATTACACTTGTCCTTGGCATGACTGACCACTAACTTATATATATTAATTAACATTAAGAGTTTATATTTTGTAACTCTTTTAAAACATTAGAATTTTACAATTTAATCCCTGTTAAGTTTGAGCCTTGAAAATTACAATTCTTGAATTAAAGATCCTCCAGTACCAAAATAAACTTTAAATCACAAATAAAGTTCACAGACATTTGAACTCTGTAAGACTGAACCTAGAAATCTACATATCCATAACCAGCTTGCATACATCTTTAGATAGGAGCAAACAAACTAAACACTTTTGCCTCTTACTTGTTAATGATATAAGCAGGAGTTTTCAGACTTGGAGAGAAAAAAAACACAGAACAAAAGCTTAAGACAAAAGAGTTCTGTGATGTCTCAGGAACAGAATCAAATTTGAAGACCCAAAAGAAACAGAAGTGGACATTCTGGCTCTGCATATGGCTGTTAAGACAGAGTCTTGATAAATATTTCTAGGTTCAGTCTTACAGAGTTCAAATGTCTTTGGATCTGGGAGGGGTTTTGAGGGAGTAGGAGACAGTGTGGGGGGTGGGTCTTGAACCATACTGCTATTCCATTCTATGAATTTGTTTAAATTAGTTTCGATCTTTAGAAACTTGAAAATTGTGAATTTGGGTCAGAAGTGACCATTTCACAGGATAAAAGGTTCTCAGAGTTTGGGGCTATGGACCAGCGGAGAAATCCAGGAATTTGTAGCCAATCTTAGCCTTTGGAAAGCACTTGGAATAGTCAACCAAGTGAGTCTCTTCAGAAAAATTTGAGGTAGATGAGGGACAAAGGCAAAACAGAGGTCAATATATAGTTGCTTAGAGCATCCTCTAAGTTTCTAAATGACCAAATGTGCCTGGAAAGTAAGGGGGTGTTCCTGGGAACCGTTAAAATTCCAGGGATTAAAAACTGCAGGAGAGTAGAAAGTCTTCAGTGCCTTTGACCAAGTGGGTCTTACAGAACAAAGCTCCAGTGAACTACCAAACTAATGAGGGCACCTCTGAGTTAAACCCAACAGATTAATTACCTTATCATGGCTTTTTGCTATATTGCATATGTGTTTTGGTCAAATAGAGAAAAGGCGGGACAGCAAGTGAAAAGAAAGAGTGCCTGAGAAAAATGTGTGACCAGAAGACCTTTTCAAAACAAAATGGACGATTACTGAGAAATGACACCTGAGTTAACCTCCAGCCTCAGCAAGGCTATCTTTTTAAAACAGCATTGAGGTACTAGGAGTTAGATAGATTCTCTGCTAAGCAGACAGATATGGAGAGAGGCCATGACTAGGTAATAAGAGTGGTGAATTTCCAAGATGGCTAGCTTCTTTGTCACCTTCCAGACCTGAGACAAAACCAGGCAACATAGAATAAAGGCTTTGTAAGGTTTTGTTTCTCTACCAGCAGGGTCCCCGCTGATGGACTGGCTCAAACTCCAGGCCAGATCAGGACATGCTGTATAACTGTGGGCCAATTAGCCATCCTATTGATATGGACTAGGAGTCTTAAAATGATGTTGTCTAGGGGTCTACTTGGAGTTAGTTTTCTAGACAGAAAAAAAAATCTAAAGTTCAACAGGTAGCATAAGAGAAAATCTCAAACACTGCAGAGAGAATTGGCAGTTGAAGAAAGGCATTTATTGGGGGTGAGAAACACAGACACACAGCAGACACAAAGAGAAGAAAAGACCCTCTAAAAAGTAGGGGTGAGGGGCCTCCAAAAACAAAAATCCGAGTTCACTGATTTCAATGAATGATTTTCTTTTCTAAATTTGTTCCACTGTTTTTCTCCAAACACTTTATCTTTATTACTAAGGAAAACAATGTTACTTTTATTTGGTGAACAATTCGTAGAAAACTGTTCTCATACCTAAGAAGAAAAATAATCTACCCATACTGTAAAATAAAATATAAGCTTATACCTAGAACATGTGCAGCTGTGCACAAACATACAATTAACTTTTAACTTTTATGTGCATCCAACTCAACTTTAAAGGTGTTATGTTCAATTCCTGTCAAGTATGTATATTCATTTATGGCAACTTCAAGCAAGATTAAATATTTCAAACACAGTGCCAAAGACAAACAAAACTCACTTTCAAACCAAAGAATACCTGAATGAATCAAGGCTGGTTTTGCAATCAATCAAAATTCATTTCCTATGGAATCACCCTCATTTATCTCTAAATGTTCTTTTTGATAAATATTGCATTCTTTTTCATTTTTGCTTTCCACTTTCTACTCTTTAAAAACAAATCTCTGACATGAGAATTTGGAAGTCATTAGTTGTACCCGTGACAATGTAAATGAGCAACTACTATGAGTGAAAGGGTCCTAGAAAATGTCAAAGAACCCTACTGAGTCACAGGCCAATGAATGGCACACCAAGTGACCTGTCTGAAGCAACTATTTTGTCTCTAACCCCGCAAGAAAGACAGAACATGGCTGCCCATTATGTGCCTTATTGTTTCTCTGACAGCTTCATCTTTTCATAGCCAAGATCTGAGGACAAGTTTACTTTTTCTTCCAATGGGTCAGTAGAAAAGGAGGAAGAGCTTACTCCATTTAGAGATAAGAAATTTTACACTTCACATGCAAAAAGAACAAAAAAGATAATAAAGATAATGAAAATGGAGGTTTCCAAAAGACCTTCACCTCAATAAAGGCCAAGCCCTTGTCACTGCCTGCCTCTAGTCTGATTGACAGGGCAAATCTTCCCTTTGGAAAATCACACTCACTCAAGACTGATAGCCTAAGATCTGATCAGAGCAAAAAGATGTGAATGTCTACATGGCAGCTATTTCTATCATAATGTCTTTAAATAAAATATACATTATACTCTAACCCAAACCATTTGCTGTACTAGACAGGGTTGCAATCATGCCATGACTCTACTGTTATTTATGAAATGTTTATTTCCAAAGAATGAAAGGCTTTTAGGCTTCTTAAAGATTACAGAATATTTACAAGTTTCTTGAAAAATAGCAAACTATTATAAAAAGAGAAAGACCAATTCCAGACCTGAGAAGCAATACTATTTTTGAAAAACTGGTTAGGATGGTGTTTTGAATAATAAAATGCTAAAGAAATGAATGAGAACTCTGTGACCCCTTATGCCTTGCATAGCTTTTCCAGATGCTACAAATGACTTAGCAAGCCCTGAAAACTAGATTTTATTTAGTTTAAGTGATAAGGTTATGAGTGACTAGTTAACCATTCTACATCCTCTCTTGCTGAATCTTTAATAGAGAAACAGAATTAATTCCTCCTTCATGCTTACGTAACCATTTCCTTAAGACAGGCCTCTCAACTTGAACAAAGTCATCACTGTAAAGCATCTCTCAAATCATCGTTTTGTTATTGTCCTTTAACGTGTGCCCTTCCTGTGTTCTCTTATATTCATTCTAACTAATTTAGAGCATCATGCGTGTCCTAATTCTGTGGATTTCTCATCTTCTGTATGAGAATGAGAGAGGACCGTGACTCACAGAGAGTCATTTTCTGCTCCATGATTGCACTTCTCACCACTCATGCTGCCCTCCTAACCATCTTGCCATCCATGATTTATAACTCTGTTTATAGCCTCAAGTTCCACAGTGCAGTACTCATTTCACACAAACCATCTAGCCCACAGGCAGGACTAATTACAGACATACATATGCATATATATATATATATATATATATGTGTGTGTGTGTGTGTATACACACACATATACACACACACATACACACATACACACACACATACACACATACATACACACACATACACACATACACACACATACACACACATACACACACACCCGCACACACACACACACACACGCACACATATCTTCTCCCATTGTTGTCCAACCATGATCCTTAAACCAGGAAATAACCTCAGCTTGTCTCCAGTTGGCAAACATAGTGACCACATTATTAGGCATGGCCAGTACCATTACCCCAGAGCATCCTCTTATTATCCGTTCTTCTACCGTTTCTGCAACCCACACCTTATCAACTCTTGCCTGCATCCAGATTTTATCCAGCTTATCATGTATGCGTCCTAACTCCTTAAAACCTATTCTCTATGTAGCTCTTTGATCTTTCGTGAACTATGATTTCTACAGATACAGTTCTTAATTGCATCCCTGTACCTTGTTCCAAAAACAAAATCCTCCTGACTTTGTCTATGTGTTTAGGATCAGAATGAGCTCAGCTGGCCCTCATTGCCTTCTATCCGTAACTCCTTTACCATCAATTTCAACCCCAAGCACCTTTTCTCTAGCTCCCTGAAATAATCACAGGTTCTGGACAAAATGGTCATCCTTTCTGTTAATGTCATCATTCACTTTGTTTTTTTATTTCATCTTAGAAAGTTCCCAACCAGAAGTCTCATCTCAACTCCAAAGCTGAAACCTTCATATTATCATAAAAATGACAGTATTTTCTACATGGTTCTACTTATGCAAATTATACAGGGAAAAAAAGCATATGTATGTCTTGTACATTGAGAGTATCCTTAAAATCCAGCAGACTGATTTTGAGGCCCCCAGTACACAATAATTCAGGGTCAAACAGATGAAAATTTCAAGCCTGGTGGCATCTGCAATGAATTTTATTATAATATGATTTAATTTTCTCAAGGATAAAATAAAGAAAATGTCAAAATCTAAGATTGTTTTATGGGAGTTTCAAATGAACTCCTAAAATTTTAGTTGTCTTTTATTAGTATTTCAGAAAGGCCCCATACTAATCGGTAAGAGGTTGTTCCATTTCAGATTTTACTGAAAGTCAAACTAATGATTTAAAAAAAAAGTTTACTGTCACAATCTCAGATTCTGACAGAAACAAGGAAGTCAATTAACTTTTAAACGTTTCCTGAAGTTTGATTCTATTAACAAGCAGGCTTAATTTTGTCACTCCTCCCCACACTCTACCTGTGAAAAACTGGTTGCCTCAGCCTTCTAACTTGTAGCGATAGAATCAATTGCCTGGTGGTCGAGCTGAACACAGCCTGATCTGTTCTTACCCATGTGGCAGAAGCAGGATTCTGTGTAGTTTACAATGCGCTAGTGTTTGAGTGACCGAATGTGTAGAGGTGATTCCCATAGAAAACAGGGAAAATGATCCGTAGAGCCCTTCACATCACCAAATTCCGCTGAAAATCCTACCTTGTGTATGTGTCACAGCTTGGAAATGAGTTATTTTTTTCTTGCTTATAATTGTATTTCATCTTGAAACATTATAGAAATAGCACCAAATATTTCAAAAATGCAGATAATCTCTTTATCGTTTGCAAAACCAAGATTAGGAATAATCAATATTTAAATCATAAATTGTTATACTTGTTAGAAAAATGCTGATTTTTCTATCATCCAAGTGATGTTAGTGAATAATTATACATGCCTGTCTTTATCTCATTAAAGTACAGTCACATACATACATCACATATTATAAATATTTATTTTTTGACACTTTCATATATATGTGTGAACTATGTAATATGTAAAAATACATATATTTGAAATGTATTTTGAACATAAAACCATCACTTATTCCCTTCCCTCTCCTGCTGAATGCCTTCTTCACAACAAATTCCCCTTCCCTATTTTTTTGGGTTTTTTGATTTTTTTTTAAAGCAACACATTAACATGAGTAACTGAAAAGGTAGATCCAAAGAACAGGGTCTTACTGCATTTTATCTGATGGTTATTACAGATTCATTTATAAAGCTTTGATTATTAATAAGAAACTGACTTGAGCTGGGTGGTGGTGATACATGTGTTTAATGCCAGCAGTCGGGAGGCAGAGGCAGACAGATCTCTGTGAGTTGGAGGCCATCCTGATCTACAAGAGCTAGTTCCAGGACAGGCTCCAAAGCTACACAGAGAAACCCAGACTCAAAAAACAAAACAAAAAAAAAGAAAGAAATTGATTTAATTTTCATTGCCTTTCTCCTCAGGTATGACTATCGGGATAGTGAAATAGATGTGGAGATATGAGTATACATACAGACACATTTATTTACTTTTGAAAGCATTTAACTTTCAAAAGCATTACTTCTGAGAATTCATATTTATAGTCCATTGTATTACGAAAAATAAGAAAATAATTTAGAAAAATCCCAGTATAAAATTCCTGTGAAATTTTATAAGCAGTAGTTTCTTAAAAAAAAAAAAAACTTTTTACAAATTTAGGATAGGCCTTAATTAAATAGTACTAAAGTTATTATTACTTTATAAACATAAGGAAAATCTGCAATTATTCTTTGTAAAGTTTAACATAGCAAGATTATACACACACACACACACACACACACACACACATATATATTTACTCTAGTGAGCCAGATTCCTTTAGAATAAATCATTAGTGACATTTTGTATGTAACAGATATTCTCACTAAAAGTTTGGTTTTTCAAATAATCTCTTCCTCTCACATGCCAATGTAACAACAGCTCTACAGTACTTTCCAACTTCCAACCCCATCCATGCACTTCAGCATTACACACAAGCTGGATTTTAACAAATGCTGTACCTCTAGCACCACATTCATGTTTAGAAGTGATACAGAGCCCAAACACTGACTCAATGACAAACATGAGTGATGGAAAACAGGTCCACTGACGAGGTCGTAATGCTGAATGAGACTGCTTGTTGCTGTTCTACTGCCAACAGACCATCAGCTACAGAGTCCGGTTCACCTACAAAGAGTTATCCCCAAACAAGTCAGGATGGCTGGCAGCATGGTAAACATGAAAATGAACTTGATAAACCTCTCTGCTCAGAGAATTCAAGAAAAACACTCTCCTTCCTGCTTTATATTTTTGAGATTGAAATGTCACCAAATTTGAACTAGGACCATGACCTTCCAAACTACTAAATTAACCGAACAATTATTACACTATCTTTCAGTACAGTACTGAAAGTATGACACAGAAGGATCAGTAAGGTAGCTTGGACAGCATACTACCGAATCTAAGGTTTCGCTAACAACATGTGCAGGATAGCTAAAAGGAAGCATTATTGGATTTCAACAACTATTGAGCACCATTATCCAAAAGCTATAAAGAATTGACAGCATGAAGAATTATTGCATCTTGTTTCAAGTTAATGAGAAATAATAAAAAAATTTTGTTGCTTTCTAATATTTTCTCTAATTTCCAATTTTTCTATACCTCTTTTAACTGGCTTTTATAGTCAATGTTTGACAAACTATGATTCAGTTTCTCTAATATTCAATATTTGGGTGAATAAAATATAGACAGACATATGAACACAAACAGATAGACACGAACACCTAAAGATAACTCCATATGCAAATAGTCTTTACTTTTTATGAGTATCCCCTTCTGGATGTCTGGCTTAATCTGATAGCTATTTCTACTACCCCAACTATCTAGTTCATTATACAATCTATTTCTGGTAAATTTCATTATGCCATGACTATAGAGAAAAGTAAAATCCAAATTGGTATTTTAATAAAATAATGGTGTGAAGTACTGTCTCTTTCTTGAATATGACAGGTTTTCTTTTATTTTAAAAAGGTATATCCTTTAATAAAAATTATGGATTCTTATGGAATCCATACTCCATATGAATTCATATGGAAACCCACTATTATAGAAGTGTCATAATATGCAACATATATATACAAAACATTAAAATGTAGTTGCCCTATAACAGGAAAAATAACCCAACTAGACACTGTATACCACCAAAANNNAAAGAGCAACAAAACCCAGAACCATGAATGGGTTACCAGTTTTGATGATGCTAACCAATGGGTTCCCATACACCTCTTCAAATACTACAGGCTATTCCCAATGCTATAGGTTACTTTCCATAAAATGGCACTTGCTGAGGACATCACATACGTGAACATAGACCATGGAGAAATCTATCTAGTACTCAAAGGGAGGTTTCATCTCTACTGGTTAGCTTTACTAGTGATGGAAGATACTATGCACACTACCATGAGAGAAAAGCAATCATCAATGACACCTATCTGTGTCCCCTATGAGCTACAATAATAATCTACCTGCCCAGTGTCACAATTGGGACATGATTGTTATTGGTACAACCATTTTTTATGTTTAGGGGTGTTTTGTCTACATATATTCGTACCACATGCATACAGTGCCCTTGGCATTAGGACCCCTACAACCAGAATTACAGATGTTTGTGAGCCACCATCTGGGCACTAGAAATTGAACCTGGACCCTCTGGAAGAGCAGTCAGTGCTCTTAACCACTGAGTAATCTCTCCAGCCCCACATACTAAAGTTTAATTGAATTTAAGGCCTATTCCATGAGCTAGAACTGTTTTATAAAGTAAATAAATTTAGAAATAAGTTTCTAACTCTTCCCAAAGTTTCATGATAATCTATTTACTCATCCTTGCTTTCTTTACTCAGACTTGCCCTAGAATCTAGATTCTACCCTCTCCCCTCAGGAATCCCTTGATGTGCAAAGACATGAATATACTCACATATGTACAAGAGTCAGGGCTGTGTTTGTATTACAAATTTACTGCATTTGCAAGTGATTTAATACCTTTAAGATTCATTTTTCTCAACTATCAACATTATAAAACTTAAAAGCCCATAACTTAAGATCTGTGTAACTGAAATTCGATAATGCCTAAAAATAACTGCAAATATTGTCTGTCTCTGTAGTAAGGACTTAATACACATTAACTACAGTTACCACATTTTATTTTGAATTCAAGGAAGGAGACTCTAAGCTTTCTACAATTAAGATATATGAGTAATTAAAAAATGTTAAGCCTAAGGCTGGTGTCTCAACATACTTATAAAGAGTAAAGTTGTGGAAATGAGCCAGTCTTAGGTATGGGTTTGGATCTTTAGCTCTGCCATTTATTGTAATGAAAACTTGAAATCACACTCAACCTTTCAAGTTTCTTTTCCTTGTTTTGAGAGGTTGATAACACTTCATCAGATTGTTTCAACGATTAAGTGAAATAGTGTATAAAAAGCATAAAAGTTGGTGTATATACAACTCAGTATATGTTAAAATTTTTATTATTTGTTATTGCTCTGACAATTCTAGGAAATGTGTTTTAAAATAAAGTGTATTCATAAGGTTGACACTGGATTCTTGGTTGGTGTGTGCGTGAGGGCCGAGACTTCCATTGAATCAGACAAAGAAAAGCCAGTTTGGGATGTACAAGAGAACTCTATGTAGCTCTACAAGCATTTACTTCCAGAAATAGAGACAGTCTTTATAAAGAACATCTCAATTCAGTTTTCTTAAATGGAAAGCTCTGAGCTAAAAAGAGGACTATTATGACAGTCTCTTCCTCTGTGCTAGAATGCATGCGGTTAATTATCCTGGTCTAAGAAGTCTGAACTTCCTATAGCTTGCTAAGACCTGTAGACTCTAACTACAGATGATCTTCCATAAACTCTGATTATGCTCCTCATTTTCTTTCTTCCAGATTGTTAGACTACACTGGACACAGAGTAAATACATCCAAAATTGTCAGCTTAGACGTGTACCATCATATTTACGAATGACTCATCACCTAGAGTCCTTCTTCTATGTGGTTGAATACTTCTAATGAAGAAACCAGGAAAGTTTCAAGGATACCACAGTAAATAACAGTAACATGTGACAATGCAAAAAGTTAACAACTTATCTAATTGGGTAATTCTTTGATGATAATTACTTATCCAAAGCATAGTGAAAATTCTCAGGGCCAGGAAGATAGTTGGAAAATAAGCAATCAAGATCCCAGACCAAAGCAAATATGATGGAACTGTCTATGGAAATGTACTTAATTTCTCGAAGACTCAACAGAAAATATTCCTAAATCTCCTAGGCACTCTTCTGAAATTAACCTTTAAAGACTTGCATTGCAGATGAAAGAAAAAGTTATTTATATTCAGTAGAATACACATAGTATACTGATTGCTAAATTACAGATTGAAGAGAAAATTTTTTAGCACATGCCCAACACAGATATTTATAGATTATCTTTTTTAGAATTTCTTATTTTGGTTATTATTTTTTTTTAAAGAGAAAAGCTGAAACTCACTATATTATTTAGGAAACATTTAAGCACAACCAGGCATAGCCTTATAAATTTGCTGAACAATTTTCCCAGACCACCAATATATATACCTATAATTGCCCCTGAAATCATGATTTGAGAATTTCATTCAAATTGTTTCTATCATATTTTTCTTCCACTCAGCCTCCAACTCTTCCAAGAACTCCATTGCCTCCAACCTAACTCAAGTGTCCCTTTTTAAAAATAATAACTCGTCAAATCTAGTTTGTGTTGTTCATGTTTTCCTGAGTGTGGGGTCATTCGCCAGAGCAGGATTAGCCTACAAGAATCCATGACCTTGATGAAAACTGATTTTTCCTTCCCCAGAAGCCACGAACTATCCATAGTTCCTCCAGAATTTTTTTTTTGGGGGGGGGTCATGAACCCCTTTCCCTTCCACACTGAAATGTTGACTGACTTCATCTTGCATAGATTTTGTGCAGGCAAGCATGACTGCCGAAAGCTCATGTGTACAGAAGATAGTTTTCTTCTGGTCCTCCTGATCTCTGACAATCATTTCATCACTCTTCTGGGATGGTACCTGAGCCTTGAGGATGGCGTACAATACAGACATCTCATGTGTGGCTGGTAAGTCCTCCTATCTGTATGTTTTTATCACAACAACAAAAATTAAACGAGAATGGCATTATTCCAAATGGCTATTCTACCTAAAGATCTATACCAAAGCAACTTCATGTTTTTGTAAAGAAAAGCATAAATTTCTTGAGTCATTCTTTCTCTTCTAACTCATAGCTTTAGAGGAAAACTATTGCTATCACTTTATATAAAATTTGTACATTTAATATAGCTTCTAGGAAACTTTTTATACTTACAGCCTGTGGCCCTCTAGTTTTCCCTAATCTTTGGAATCATATGCTTTGACTTAGGGTTATTGTATGCATTTCTGATTATAACAGATGTGGTTTGTCTCATAAAACCTTGCTATTTTACTTCATGCAGGTGGCACTGTACTTGTGCCAGGAATCCTTGGGTGGCCATTTTGCCTATTTAAATGCAAATTATGTATGAAAGTGGGAAAACAGAACTGTAAGCACTATTACAAGTCCTCACATTAAATAATAGCCTAAAGTCTAAATAGCAAGTACAGGAATTTTCTATTGTTTATGGCTTACTGAAGTGTAAAATGTCATCAGAGGGCGCCATTGACTGGTCACCCATAAAAACAACACAAAATAAACTGAGGAAAAAGTTAGAAAATTTGGGTAACTTTAAAACTAGAGTGTCAAAGTACAGATGGAGAAATTAATTGATCATTAGTGGATCACTGTCTTCTTTTCTGTTCCTTCTCTACTTTAAAGTCTACACTATGAAAGTAAAATAAATTCCTGTTTGCTTCAATTGAAGTCAAAGCCTTACAGAGTTTCCTTTTTTAATTTTATTTTATTTATTAAAAATTTCCACCTCCTCCCCTCCTCCCATTTCCCTTCCACTCCCCCCACTCCCCCTCCACCTCCACCTCGCTCCCCATCCTAAGAGAAGTCAGGGTGCCCTACCCTGTGGGAAGTCCAAGGTCCCCCCTCCATCCAGGTATGGGAAGGTGAGCATCCAAAAACAAACTAGGCTCCCTAAAAGCCAGAATATGCAGTGGAATCAATACCCAGTGTCATATCATTGGCTTCTCAGTCATCCCTCATTGTCAGCCACATTCAGAGAGTCTGGATTGATCACAAACTCCATCATTCCCAGTCCAGCCGGCCTTGGTGAGCTCCCATTAGATCAGCCCCACCATCTCAGTGGGTGGGTGCACCCCTCGCGGTCCTGACATCCTTGCTCATATTCTCCCTCCTGCTCTTCATCTGGGCCTTGGGGGCTCAGTCCATTGATGCAGTGTGGGTCTCTGTCTCTGTGTATGTTCTATGGTCTCTGTTTCTATCTACATTCTAGGTTCTATGTTGATATGCAAGATATTCATCAGTGTGGCTATGGGAGGAGGCCAGTTCAGGCACCCTCTCCTCAGCTGCCTACAGACCTAGCTGGGGACATCCCCTTGGACACCTGGGAAACCCACTAGAGCAAAGTCTCTTGCCAACCCTAAAATGGCTCCCTTAGTTAAGATATCTTCTTCCCTGCTCCCATATCCACCCTTCCTCCATCTCGACCATCCCACTCCTCCAAGCTCTCCCCAAATCTTCCCTTCTCCCTCTCTCCCCATCTCCCCTTCCCCCCAAACAACACCCACCCCCCTACTCCCAACTTTTGAATGGCCATCTTGTCTACATCCAATATCCAGGAGGATAAATATAAGTTTTTCTTTGGGGGCACATTCTTATTCAGCTTCTCTAGGATCACAAACTATAGGCTCAATGTCCTTTATTTGTGGGTAGAATCCACTTATGAGTGAGTACATACCATACTCCTTTTTCGGGGGGTCTGAGGTACCTCACTCAGGATAGTGTTTTCTATTTCCATCGTTTGCATGCAAAATTCAAGATGTCATTGTTCTTTTACCGCTGAGTAGAACTCTAAAGTGTATATGTGCCACACCTTCTTTGTCCATTCTTCTATTGAGGGACACCTAGGTTGTTTCCAGGTTCTGGCTATTACAAATAGTGCTGCTATGAACATAGTTGAACAAATGCTTTTGTAGTATGATTGGGCATCTCTTGGGCGTATTCACAAGAGTAGAATTGCGGAATCTTGAGGTAGGTTGACTCCCAGTTTCCTGAGAAACTGCCACACCGATTTCCAAAGTGGTTGAACAAGTTTGCATTCCAACCAACAATGGATGAGTGTTCCCCTTACTCCACATCGTCTCCAGCACAGGCTAACATTGGTGTTTTTGATTTTAACCATTCTGACAGGTGTAAGATGGTATCTCAAGGTTGTTTTGATTTGCATT
>LOEQ01010232.1:0-35584 GCA_001685075.1 Bramus lutescens | reverse complement strand
GGGAGGGGGAGGGAATTTGGAGGGGGGCAGGAGGTGGAAATTTTTAATAATAATTAAAAAAATTTTAAATTGCAATCTAAGATAAAAGAGGAAATACCTGTATAAAATTTTGTTTGTCATGGGTTACATGATAAGAAGTTAAGGGCACTTCTAAAATAATTGAAGGAAATTTGGCAATAAATCTTAAATATAAATGTCCATTGTTGCATTGAGTGGAAGAGGATGTTGGTAGTTACTATAAAGTAAAAGAAATAAATCACTTAATTTAGTGATCTTAATGACAGTGAGATCATGTTTAATGAATTAAATCAGGGTAACTTATGTCTCTAACTCTTTATCGATATTTTCATTTTAAAGATATCATTGTATTATAGTTCTTTAGTATTAGGTGTTAGGTTTTAAAAAACATTAAAATGAGTAGCATTATTAGGGAACAATTTACTTAAAACTGCACTAAACAATGGGCATTTTATTTTTGTATGTCTCTGTTAGGGTCATATAATATGTTATATTGTAGTATACTATATGTATTATATTTGCTATAACTCACATAGACACAAATATATATATATATAAATTCCTTGATCAAATAGATGTTCTACAATTTTTTTCCTCCAGTCTCAAGATTTTTGTTCTTTAAAAAATATTTTCAAAAGAGCAAAGTTTCAGTTTTAAGGAAATCAAATATATATTTTTAAAATTAGGCTCTTAAAAATTTCATGGATATTAGGTTAAATTTATGAAACAATTTGGGAAGAACTGATAACTCAAATAACTTTACTATTCTGATGCAAAAACATATTTTCTCCTTCATTCCAAGTGTTGTCTCTATATATTTTGCTAAGTTGACCTCTGAGAGTTGCATAGTTTTGAGTGCCACTGTCAGTACTGTAGACTACAGCTGACTTTTGTAAACTGACTTATATCTTGCAATGGTGATGACTAAATAGCTCAGTTATGTTTTAGTCTGAATAAATTTATTTGAATTTGCATATGTGTTATATGCATGCATGTCTGTATTTGTGTTCACTTGTGTGTATAATCATGTGTGTGCATATGAATATAGAGGCTCAAGGTTGATTTCAGGTGTCTTCCTTGATTGCTTTTCATGCTTATTTATTGAAGTAGAGTCTCTCACTGCATCCATATATCACTAATGCTGAATAGTAAGGATGGCCAACTTGCTCTGGCCCCAGATATATTCCCATGTGTTGTGGTTAAATAAAATGACCATCACAGACAATAAGGAGTAGAAAAATTAGAAGGTATGGCCTTGTTGGAGTAGGTATGGCCTTGTTTGAAGAAGTATGTCACTGCAAGGGCAGACTTTAAGGTCTCATATACTCAAGCTATGCCCAGTGTGGTTCAGTCTCTTTCTGCATCCTGAAGATCAAGATGTAGAACTCTTAGTTCCTTCTCCAGCATCATGCCTACTTGCATAATACCTGCATCTCACCATGACAATAATTGACTAAACCTCTGAAATTAAATATAAGTGTTATTGTGGTCATGCTGTCTCACCACATCAATAGACACCCTAATTGTTGGGTTCATGGGGGTCACACAAAGATGGGAACAGAGCACCAAAGTCTAATAAACTAGAAGGAAATTTTATTCGAGAAACCAGATCCCAGGAAAACCAAAAGCAAAAAAAAAACAAACAAACAAATAAATAAATAAAAATCCACCACGGGGTGCAGAAGCTTATCAGCTAGCTGAGACCACAGCCAGAGATGGTGTTTGTTAGGCTGTGGCAAAAGGCTGGTTTCTAAACCCACTTTCTATAGTAGGAACACCAAGCATTAGGTCTCAACAAAGGAATTTTTACAATCTTGTCCTGACCCATGGGCCAGTCAATGGAGACCCTCAGAGGGGGAGTGGGTTCTAATGTCAATGGGTAACTGGGCAGCTATCATGAAATATGTTTTAGAGGAGATTACAGTGAAAGTCACTAATAGCAAGAAAACAGATTCTTTACCAATTAGTCAGGAAAGGGACTGCTAGTAATACCAGAAGTTTAATAAATTAGAATAATTGTTTCTTAGGCTTGGAATTTAGAAGATAGCAGAAAATTTTTTTACACTATCTCAAGGTAAAACTCAGATACAGACTGCCATACTTTACAATATCCATTATCAGAGCTCATTAATTAAACTGGGTGTTCGCACCACATCCACTGTCTCTCCTGGTACCTCTAGGCAGTGTATACTGGAGCCCCATGCCTCCTCTTTGATGGCTCCAGTTTCCCATAACAGAGACAGTGCCTAACCCAGAGGTCACATATCTCTTTCTCCTAAAAGTTAACTCAGTTCATATCTGTCATTTATCAAGGATGACCAGGACACTACTCTCAGTGTGCAGAAAGAAGATCCCACCTTGTGTATAGAACAGCCAGTTGTAAAATGAAATGTCTTAAGCTGATGGAGGCTTCTTAAAGATTTGAGAAAATAGCTCACTGTGAATGACTGATCTTTGATCTGCTGAGAAAGCTGCTGACAGTCTGTTCTCATTCTCCTAGACTTATAACTTTATATTTCTTTATTTCTACATTTTTATTTTCTTATTCTTTGACCCTTTATTAATAAGAATACTATTCTTTCTTATTATATATTGGAAATTACATGATCTGTTTCTGGAAAACTATATTTTTAAACATTTTGAATGTTTAATTAGTCTCCTTTTTTGTTTCAGAGGCACTAATACAATTTCTATCACATACTGCAGCCTACATTTATTTAATATTCTGCAACAGGTCAGGACCTATTGCAGAAGATACTATACATTTTGGATGAATCAATTTGTAGCTGACCTGGGAACCTTCTTCCTAAAGGTTAACTCTTAAGGTGTTGGAGATGTTATGCAAAATTCCAAGGTAAAGAAGCAATCTGTTGCCCTGTTTAGCTGAAAACCTATAAACAACATGACTTGCCCACTAAGAATTCTCCAGTGGTACAATGGTGTCACTTATATCTTGAGGGTAATTAACAGCTATCTAATTGGCCTTAGGGTCAGGGTCACAAATCTGAAAGGAGAAACTACTAATGGCATTATCTTTAATTGATATAATTTTTAACTGTATTCTAAATATTTATTCTTATACCACAGATAATTTTAGCTCTTTTCTCTCACCAAAGAATCTTTTTTTTTTGCAGCAGACACTATCAGAGAAATTCACAATATGGCACATATAGAGAAAGAATAAATGTCCATGGAGTACCAAACCCCAGCTGATACATCTACAAAGAAGCCCTATACCTTAGGCTCAGGGTCCATCTCAAAGAAGGGATGGGGGATTGAAAGATTATAAGAACCAGAGGACCTGGATACTTATTACTAGATAGTGTCCTGTAGAGATGACAGGAAAACTCATAAAATCTCAACAATAGAGTGCCATAAACAAGGCCTGCATAATGAGCACAATAGTGGACATGCCAAAATGGATGAATAAAAGTTCACAAATCTCAACTACTAAATTAAGACTTATAGGCAATCAAAGGCTTCTGAGAAATTACCAGATAATAATTTTTGAAACTTAATCACCATTTTAGTTTTTAAAGGATCCCACAGAAATATTGCACCTATGACAGTTGGAAGTAATTCTAAAAGCCACTTACGACTGAGTACATATTATATTTGCCTTTCTGGGTCTGGGTTATCTCATTCAATATGATTTTTTCTAGATCTATCCATTTGCCTGATAATTTCAAGATGTCATTATTTTTTCTGCTGTGTGGTACTCCATTATGTAAACATACCACATTTTCTTTATCCATTCTTCATTTGATGAGAATTTATATTGTTTCAAGGTTCTTGCTATTTCAAATAATGGTGATATGAACATAGTTGAGCATTACACCTGCCTTATGCGTACACATACAGACACAAACATATGATGGAGGAAGGTATAAACAGTTTTCAGCTGCTTAGATTGAATTAATATTTATAGCACACCAGATTTAAGTATAAAGCATGGGCTCACAGTAAGCTTGTGATGTTTCCTGAGCAGAACTAAATTCTTCACCTTAAATCAGAAAGGATTCTCAAATTTTAAATGCATTTCATATCCAATTAGTCAAGACATGCTTAATCATTACCAAACATTAACTGAATCAACAGTTACATTATATGAATATTTGAGTTGAAGAAAATATTATGTTATTTATATGTATAGGTAGGTGCATAGAAAAATATGTACACATATTCATGTTTATTTCACCATAAATATTATTGTCTTATTGGTGATATTTTATATAGGAAACAAAATGGATAAATAATAATTTTTATAAAATATGATATTACCATGCTAAGAGTCTTTAAAGGAAATGAAGGTTGATGACAGTTGGAGCATAAATTATTTCAATCCTTTTGTAACCTGGTTGGCAATCTTTATTAAAAATGAATATGCTCTAACATTTAGATAAGAAATTACATTCCTAGATTTAGGAAAAAATAAAAATTATTCATTTGTTCACTGAAAGATACATACGAGAAAGTTCTTTCCACATCATGTGCCCCTAAATGTAACCAAAAGTATAATTGCTGTTGTACATCTTTTCATAGGTGGAATGATCCATGAAAAGCATAAATGTTAGACAACAGAAACCAGTCACAAATAATATGAATTACATGCTGCTTATTACCCTAAGTTCAAAAGCAGGCAACCGTGAGGCACAGTTCAATAATATCTGAGAGCATCCTTACTGGAAAGAGTCTCAAGGAGCACTGAGGGGTCAGTCACAGCAGCTAGGGGGCATCTTCAAAACTGGATGTAACTTTAAATATGGAGTGTCTTCAGTGTGTATTACACAAAAGGAAAAGATAATTTTTTACAAAGTGAGATGAGCCCAGTAGAAGAATCACATAGAATTTAATAGCTTTGTAATAATTCATGCTGCTATTTCTTACATTTTCCCCCATGACCAAAATTCTTATTTGCTTGAATTCTGCTTAATTGCAACAGAGGGACTGACTCCCTAGGGTCAGAATTTCTAACATATTTGGTTCTAATGTCACTAGTCTACAACGGTTAAAAGGCAGATTATAGGCAAACGTGACTTACAAAATAAGCAGAGTCAGATTTGTGGTGAGGGTTAGATACACCGAAGGTTCAGAGATGCAAGGAACTACAGAAGTGAAAGCTGAAGCCAGCCTAATAAGTGAGGTACCCAGAAACCCTAGACGCATCTTCCATTAGGATGAGCAGTCAGTATTCTAAAAACGGTAACTTTACTCTTATTTCTTATATTTTTCGAGGTATTGCTTTGTGAACTGTAATGATAGTAAAAGCATTTGTTTCACAGTTAGAGGCTATAAGCAATGCAGGAGAGAGGCACAACTGGGATTGGGAATTAAAATTACTGCTGTCAATAAAAACTAATTTACAATAAATTAAACCAAAGTCATCTTAAACTTGAACATCACGGGTGATATTGAGATTGGATTGATTACTAGTTTCATCCATCAGGATAGCCAAGTGAATGGCAGGAGAAGCTGTGCCAGGTGGTTATGCTAAAGCATGAACTGACATTGTCCTCAAAACCAAAGGAGATTTCATAAGAAATCAACTTAGAGGTTTGAGAAATGATTTAAATAATCAAGAAACTGGATTCCTCTTTATCACATAGTCATAATTCTATATATATTAGCTTTAATCTGCAAAGAATGGCCACTTGGGATTAGGGAGTCTACATTTTTTATTTGTACTGCTTACCCACAATGAACCTTGCAAATGCTCAATGAGTTTATTATCACTCTAGTTAGCTTGCAAAAAGAAAAACAATGAAAAGACAGGTTACTAGGAGCCTTCTACCCATGGCAATCTGATCATGCACCTTACACACAAAGTCCTTTTCTGCTTAAAACTGAAACGCTACATTTTTTTCTATGAATGGAAGCATGAGAACATTTTTTGAATAATTGATGTCAACTATTTGTTTAAAATAGCTATAAATATTATTTTCTACGTAAACCTCCAAACATATCTACTCTGTCTTATAAACTTTCTCAGAATAATAAAGGCCATTTGGAAAATTTTCGCAGGAAACACCATTGAATTTAGAAATTTTTAAAATTTCTTTTTGCTGTGTTTTCCTTAAAATTAGTAATGAATCATTTACGTTAAAAATGTAGAAGTCATGCTGTTCAAGAATGAAATGCCACCATGAGTGAAATCCGATTTTATGGTTTGCTCCACTTTAAATACCATTTCCAGATGTTCTCTATTGTCCAAAGACCATCCATGAAGGCTAAAAGTCTTACACCTTTCTTTTCATGAAATATTAGCTCTCATGTTTATCTCAGTTAAATCCAAAGGGAATGCTTATTGGTACATGCAAGAGAATGATCTCTTTATTACTGTGATCTGGCAACTCAAATTATACTTAGAATGTTTAGCTCCTCAATTTATCAAATAGTTCTGCTTATATCCATTATGAAATTGGTGAACCACAAGGAAACTGGTGACCAAAACATTCTTTGCCATTGTGGGATAGTAATCAATCTGAAATTTTTCATGTCGTATTTTTTTTGTTCCATCTCTACTCTCTTACATCCAATCCTTGAATTTCTATGACATCTTCCCTAGCCAGTTATTCCACCATGAGGGCTATAAAGTGACTGAGATGAAATGCATGAATGTTATCTCTATTCCAAGCAACAGCTCCTGATGTCTCCAATGAGGGTCTTGACAGGAAATAATTGAAATCATAATGTCAAGTATGACAAATATCACTAAGAATAACTACAATGTTCCTTGGAGGGGAACTATATTTAACCACATCTATTGCAATTGGCTAGTAGAAAACAAACACAATCACTAAATGAAATATGGAAAAAAGTAATACAGTTGTAAAATAAAATTGCTAATTCTATGAAAGGCAAATAACACATTTTTAATTTTTGTGTTTTTTTCATGATTTCCATAGCATGTATCTCAAAAAAGTGAGAAAATATTTCACCTTTTATATTGTGTCTGCTTCATATAATGAGTTATTATGAGACAACTACTTTTGTTGTTAGATCTTACATACAAACAGCATGTAAGATCTGACAGAACCAGTGCTGAACAAGAGTTACTGGGATGCTGGAGAGGTGCAGAAGGAATTGCAGAGATAATGAGCAAAGGACAAGAGAGATAAGAACAAGAGATCTATCATACAAAGGGGTGACTATAGGTGAAAAGATACCTTCTATTATTGAAAAATGCTAACAGAGCTGAGGTAAAGTGTTTTCAACAATAATTATTAGGATTTAATATCACATAAATAAGTCACTATATTTAGTCATAGTGTAACCTTTTCTCAAATTATTTATAGACAGCATGTACAACTTTGTCAAAAATAAGATGGTAATAACAAATTCATGTAAGACTGTGAAAAATTCTACAGTAAGTGAAGGAATAGAATTATACATATCTTTATTTTGGGATTAAAACTATTCTTAAATTACATTAAACATTATCTCTAATGTGGCTACAAAACCTTTTTTACCAAGGGTCACTTTATTCATGATAATATTTGGTATCTTAACAATGTTACATTTATATAACCTTGTACTTCACCTGTGTAATTTGAGTAATTTGTTCTCATTTAAACCAAGTGTTTATTTTACACAAAGGAGCATGAAAAACACAAAGTACACATACGTGCAATCAATTTGCACATGTACGTAATCATATTTTTGGTGGCTGTCACAACACAAACAAATACCAGAGAATTTTTAAAAATATTCTTCACAACTTTTCCCATTCTGCTGCATAAAGCTGAATATATAAACATGCATTCTAGATTCAGGAAGATTACATGATATTAACGCAAAATATTAAGAAATCATGTGAGAATTTTCCTCATGTAGGAAGTGTGACTACATTGGAAAGAATGAGATCATATCTGGAAACTGACTTTTATAGTTTGTGTTATTTGACTGGTGTGTGTGTGTGTGTGTGTGTGTGTTTCTTTTTTTCCTTTTTTTTTGTTTGTTTGTTGAGACAGATTTCTTTGTAGCTTTGGAGCCTGTTCTGCAATTCGCTCTTGTAGAGCAGAATGGCCTTGAACTCACGGAGATCTGCCTGCCTGCTGCTGTCTTCCCAGTGAAGTGCTGGGATTAAAGGCATGGACCACCACTGCCCCCCTGTGTGTATGTTTCTTTACATAAACAAAAAAGGACACATTTTATACCATCAGTCTCAGTGATGTTAACTCCTAATTATTCTGTGGGTAAACATCTTTGTGTATTAACTCTACATGCACATTATCTTCGTTGTCTTAATTATATTAAGCAGAAAGAGGATTCTACAAAAAAAGGAAGTATATTTGTCACCACCAACTGATACTGCTTTTCACGGGTAGCAATTTCAAACTTCTATTATACAAAAGTATTAAGAGCCTGCAGGAATGTGCCTTCCTCTCTCTGAGGAGTGAATGGGGATGGGGGAAAGGTGGAGGGAATGGGAGGAGGGGAGGGAGGGGGAACTGGTATTGGTATGTAAAATGAAAAAAAAAAGGATAGTTTGTTCTCTTTTAAAAAATAAATAAAAGAACCTACAGGAAAGCAAGTTCAGTTGAGAAAAATTATGTTCAAAAATATTTTGAGTAAATTACAAACCTAATGAAGCTTCAGTGAGGTTTTCATTTTTTTCTGTCTTAATAGATACAACACCTGATAACAAGTATCTTATAATACATCTTTATTATATTTGCCTTTCATTTCTTTAGTTTTGTTTTGTATTTGGGGAGCTTGCAGGAGCAATGAAGAGAGACAGAGCCTTACACTGCAATCCATGTTGGCCTTTCTTTCACATAAATCCTCTTGCTTCAGCTTTTCAAGTGTTGGGGTTACCAGTGTGAGTCACCATGCCTGGTTCTAATTTGACTTTCTAAAACTCTTTACTTGTAAAAATGTGGGTAAAAAAACAGATGACAGACTATACATGCACAGCTGTTAATGCTATTTTTCTTATCGAGGAAATAAAATGAAGTTATTCATGATTTTGTTTCAGCATCCCCTATCCAGTTTCTTTACTACATGAAACATTAAGGATAACCAGGACAGCAAAGCTCTATTATTGATACTTTCAGTAAATGGAATTCCAGCAATGAGAAGGCTCAATAACACCCCTCATCACACCAATGGCTTTGTTCTGGTAGGCTTTTCTGAATGGCCCCAGCTGCAAATGGCTTTTCTTGTTGTCGTCCCCATATTCTATATATTAACCGTCTTTGGTAATTCAGCTATTATCATTTTGTCTCGCCTTGATCCTAAACTCCATACTCCCATGTATTTCTTCCTGGCCAACCTTTCCTTTTTAGATCTCTGCTATACTACTTCTACTGTCCCCCAGATGCTGATAAATATACAGAGCCATAAGAGAAGCATCAGCTATGTGGGCTGCATAGCACAGCTGTTCATCTTCCTTGGCCTGGGGTCTACAGAATGTGTCCTTCTCTCCATCATGGCTTTTGATCGCTATGTGGCCATCTGCCAGCCTCTGCGTTACACAGTTTTCATGCACTCTCAGCTGTGTCAACAGTTGGCAGCAGTAGCCTGGATAACTGGTTTCAGCAACTCCTTGGTGCAAACAGTCCTGACTTCCTTGTTGCCTCGTTGTGGGAAATACCAGATAGAGAATTTCTTCTGTGAGGTACCTGCCATGCTTCAGTTATCATGTGTTGACACCTGGGTCAATGAGGCAGAGATGTATGCTGCCGTGGTTGTCATAAAAGTTATCCCACTTGGGTTAATTCTTTTCTCTTATATCAATATTGTCAGAGCAGTCATAAGGATACAGTCTTCTGAAGGTCGGAAGAAGGCTTTTCACACTTGCGGGTCCCATCTTCTGGTGGTCATAATGTTCTATGGCTCTGCCATCAGTGGATATGCATACATGGCACCTAAGAGCAGCTCAGCTAAACTGAAGGGCAAGCTGTTGGCACTCTTCTATGGACTCATAACCCCAATGCTTAACCCTCTTATCTATACCTTGAGGAACAAGGATGTCAAGGCAGCAGTGAAGAAGATACTTGCAAGAGAACAAGAGCAAGGATGGAATTTGGCTTAGGTGAAAGCAGGTCCTATTGAAATCCAGTCCTTGGTTCCAGAGCAGGCTTACTAACAGCCATTATTCTTCTAGTCAGAAAAACTATCCTGATTGTGATTACTTGTTATTGTTTATATGAAATAGTCAAATAGTTCAACAAATACAAAAAAATTATTAAGGAAATAATAAGTTTTGTTAGAAATGTGTGGAAAATGAATAGGGGTAGCAACTTTTTAAAAATGTAAAAACACATCTACTTGAAATTTAGTCATTTTGTGCCATACACAACCAAAATGAAATATAATTTCCTACCTTCAAATATTTTGCACGTTATAAAAGTTTTACATCTAATCTTCTTTAATCAGTATTTTGAGTTACCTTCCTGATAAATGAGTGGCTGTGGTAATGATCTGCACTGTGGAAGACAGTAATGCGAAGAGGGCCCATACAATCCTTCTGACTGTGTTACTTGCCTCAGATACTAGCAGTCTTCCTTACAATAATTTTTAATCTCATATTGCAATGTGTAATAGATTTCTTTCCATTGTGATTTTTCTGCAAGTAAGGAACAGAGCATAACAGATATTTTTTGTTTCAGTTCTTGATAATATACAGGAATTATCTATCATGCTAGGGAATTACCATTACACTATTTGTTATTCAATAATATCATGTTCTTTATTAACTTAAGTCATTATCTTGTTGCCAATTTTTTGAAGGAAAAATTTTATTTATTCTATTTATGAGGAACTTTTGAAATTTTTTATTATTATTTTTCATATATTTTGACCATATTCTTTGCCTTCCCCCAATTCCTTCTTTATCATCTCCAACTCCCTACCGACCCAACTTCATGTTCTTTTGTTCTCTCAAATAGAAAAAGAAAAAAAAGAAGCAACAAAAAGCAAAGAGAATGAAAATCAAAACAGATAAATCTAAAAGAAAAAGTAAGACAAAAACAAAACAAAAAGCACACACACACACACACACACACACACACACACACCAGCATGGAGTTTGTCTTGTGTTGGGTAACTTCTCCTAAGCATGAAGCCTGGCATACGCCTCTTCTCAGTGCTGGAATTTTCTCTAGTTTGAACCTTGTGAAGGTCTTGTGCACATTGTCATAGTCTTTCTGTCTGTCAGTGCTTCCTGTTTGTAGCCCCTTGATTTTCTTCAGTTGTCTTATTGTTCTAGGTAAGACTTTAAGTCCTATATTGGATAGATATGGAAATAGTAGACAATCTTGTTTCAGAGGAACTGTTTTGAGTTTCTCTCCATTTAGGCTGATGTTGGCTATGGGCTTACTATAAATTGTCTTTATTGTATTGAAGCATATCCCTTGTATCCCTAATCTCTCCAGGACTTTTACCAAGAAAGGATGTTGGATTTTGTCAAAGTCCTTTTTAGCATCCAGTGAGAGAATCACATGGTTTTTGTTTTTTAGTCTGTTTATGTGGTGGATTATGTCTATTGATTTATGCATGTTGAATCATGCTTGCATCACTGAGATGAAGACAACTTGATTATATTAGATAAGCCTTTGATATGTTTTTTAAATTTTCTTTTTATTTACTGTTTGTGACTTTCACATCAAGCATCTTAATCCCATTCATTTCTCCATCCTATTGTATCTACCCTCTGCCCTTGCACCACCTCCCCCATAAAATAATTTTATTTAAAAATATTTAATAATTATTTTATTATTAAATAAAACTTTAAGAGATAAAAAAATGAAAAACTCAATCTTGTCATGGAAGCTATTATGTGACACATTGAGTCATGCAGTAAACTCTTCTGTCTATATATATTTACTTGCAAGTGTTCATTACAAAGAGTTATTGGTCTGGTTCAAGGTCTCTGGTTTCTGCAACAGTCTATGCTGTGTCCTCAGTGGGACTTCTCTTGGATATCCTGTTCTGTCCACCGTCTGGAGATCTTCAGTTTAGATGAAAGGCAAGTTTGCCCAGTGGACAGCACTTGGCAGTTGAAGCAAATTGTGGATGGACGTTGTTCTGTGCCCGTTTGTCTTCTGTCTTCTTTGGAGGAACAGAGTGCTGCTGGTAGGAGCCAACCTGTCTCTTTTTGTTAAGAAAAGTCTTTTAATAATTAAGCATTTAAATGCCAGATCTCTGAGCAATTAACGGCTGTTTACTGGTATAACTACAATATAGAATCTGCATGGAGAACTTAGTCCAAGCTTGACTGTATTGGCTCTCAAATTAGCAGGTAATATTTGTACTTGTGAAAGACAAAGAAGGAAAAAAACTGTTTGCAATAAAGCTTAATGATGGAACTGACAATAGTAGAGAACAATTAAATATATTTTATACTGTAATTTTGTAAGAGACTTAAAAGTACATACCAATTTAAAACATGAGACTTATTGCTTTTGTAGTCTGAGATACAACGAACAGACAATTATAACATTTAACAGTAAACATAGGTGCATTGAAGTTACATGTATGCACACACACAAACAGTGAACAGGAAGTGGATGCTTTTGGTAGGCCCTACCAAAGGCATGCCACTGCACAAAACACACATGTAACAGAGTCAGCAAGAGGAATTTAGTGACAAAAACGTAAGTAAAAAGGGGAGTGGGCAGGGTATACCTAGTAAAGATGGCGGGACTTGGTTACCTAACCAGGCTGTTAGTTAAGATGGTAGTAAAGTCAGTCACCTGACCTCAGTTAAGAGGGCAGTAAGGTCACTTGACTTCAGTCAGAATGGCAGCAGTCACGTGTTGTCTGGAGAAGCCACATTTTTTGAGCTGCAGGAGTTTTAAACATACTAACAAGAGAGACTTAGAGGCGTGATCTGCCCTGTTACCAAGCTGCAATGCCGTAAGCCACAGCGGGGTGCAAAGGCTTGAACTGAAAACAGCTGCCTCATGGATCTGACTAATCTTGTTGGTTTCTGTGGGACCAGCGGTAGTAGTGGCAGGGAGAGAATAGAAGGAATGGGAGTGAGAGGAAAAGAGCATTTTCAGATGGTGGGGAAGGGGCTGAGCCGGTGGGACACTGGCCGAGCATTTGGTTTGAGGGTTTATTCTCCATAGCTGAAAACGTGTGAGAACAGCAACACTGCAAGGCCTATAGGAGAATGTCTTCTCTCTACAGCAGGGTGTTGATGAAGCCTGACTGGCCCCAGTCTGGGTGACTCGGAAGCCAGAGAGGCTAGAGGCCTCTCACGGGAGGGACCACTTACGACTGGTCCAAAAGAAAAGAAAAGAGAGAAAAATACCCGAGGGACCCCGGGTCCCAATTCAAATGCCCTGTTCAATATTTGTAGTGCTAGCGCAGGAGGACTACCTTGGGTAGTCTGATCGTGTTTTTAGCTATGGGAGGCAAGCAGAGATGAATGTCAGAGGAGGGCTAAACTGTAGCCATGAAGGCTGTGGTTGGGGGCAATATCCCATTTCTAGGAACACTATAGGATTGCCAGGAGCTCCACAGTCAATTCCTTGTGTTCAGAGAAACAGTTTAGCTGACTGGAAAAGGAAAACTCACCACTGAAGCCACTGGTATGCGTAGAGGTCAGTGTTCAGGCAGATAGAACATGGGACTGTTTTGAAGAAACCCAGTTCCTGAGCCCAGGTTTCCGTGTGTCCTCAGCTGGCCTGCCCAAAAGTGGGAGGAAATGTGGAGCGAGCCCGGCTAAGTCACAGAACACCAGTGTAATGGTAAAACGGGAGCCATTCCCCGAGAGGAGCAGTGGGTCACTGTGGGTGGTGTAGGGCAGAGGCGGGTGGGAGACCATGGTGGGTCACAAGGGGCAGTCAGTCCCACCACCTGAGGCCTTAGGCCTCTGTGGGTCCCAGGTGGGTGGGAGGTGATGGGTGAGAGACTGGTGTGACAAGGAGCTGTGGCAGATGAGAGACAGAGACAGAGAGAGAGAACGGGGNCAGCAGCCACCTCTTCCAAAGAGAGATAGGGGCAGAGAGAGTGCAGGCTGGAAGCGGAAGGAAGATCCACAAGCCTCAGCAGAAAGGGGGGATGTGGGCAGGGCTTGTCTCTTAAAGGGACAGGAGACACCCTTGCAGTGGGTATCATTTTTTCTTGTTTTCTAGAGGTTTTAAGTGTGTTATAAATTTACTAACATGCCATGTCTAGGTTTTTGATTTTGTTTGTTTGCTTGTCAGTTTTATGCAGGCACTTATTTAGTGATGTGAACTAGCTTCTTAGAACTCCACTCATCACATCCCATACATTTAGCTATGTTGTATTTTCATTTAGTCCCAAAAGGCTTGTAGTTTCCACCTTGATTCCTGTCTTGACCCAATTTTCATTCAGTGATGAGTTTTTCAGCTTCTGTGAGTGTGTATACTTCATGTAATTTCTATTGTTAATATCCAGCTTTAATTCATGGTGGACAAATAGGATGCAGGGTATTATTTCACTTTTTTAAATCTACTGGGATTGTTTGTTTCCTGATGTGTAGTAAAATTTGGAGAAAGTTCCAGGGGCTTCCAAACAGAAAGTATATTTAGTGTTCTACTAGAAAGTTCTCTGGGTATCTGGTAGGTCCATTTGACTTATGATCTTCCTTAATTTTAGCATTTCTCTTTTGTTTTTGTCTGAATGATCTGTCTACTGCTGAAAGTTGCGTATTGAAGTCTCCCAAGGATCAGTATTTGATTTTGTCTGTAGTAGTGTTTCATTTATGAACTTAGGTGCCCTTGTTTTGGGTGTATAGGTATTGAGAATTACAATATTCTCTTTGTGGATTTTTCCTTTATTGAGGATGCAGTATCCTTCCTATATCTTTTGATTAGTTTTGATTTGAAGTCTATTTTCTCAGATATTAAAATGGATATGCCTGTTTACTTCTTGGGTCCATTTACTTGGGATATCTTTTTCATCCTTTTACCATGCTGTGATATCCTTGATAGTAAGATAAATTTTGTGGATGCAGCAGAAGGTTGGATCATGCTTTCTAAACTGATCTGTTAGTCTGTGTCTATTTTTTTGAGACAGTTACGGTTGAGATATATGAATGAGCAGTATATATTGATTCTTTTTATTGCATTGTTAGAGTCTGGAGTTTTTCCTCCTCTTTTAATTTCATGGTCTGAGATTAGTTATTACATGTATTTGCTTGGGTGTGGTTAATTTATTAAGATTAAAGATTTTATTCTACAGCCTTCTGTAGAACTAGATTTATAGATAGATACTGCTTAAATTTTGTTTTATTATAGAAATTTTTTCTCCATCTACTCTGATTGATAGTTTTGCTGGGCATAATAGTCTGGACTGATGCCTATGGTGTCCTTAAGTTTGTAGAACATCTCTCCAGGCTCTTTTGACTTTTAGAATCTCCATTGAGAAGTCAGGTATAATTCTAATAGGTCTGCACGTATTGTTATTTGTGTTTCCTCTTGAATGGCTTGTGTCTTCATTGTTAATCCTCCCCAAGTCCTCAGGACACTTTGGGCTATAGGCTTAGGACCTTCCTCTCTTCCTCACCCATAGGAACAGCATGGCTCATACTTTCAGGCTTCTCCTTGGGGTGCCTTTTAGGAAACCTCCAGCTTCTTCACCTGGCACCCAACCTGAAGGATCCAAAATTTATTCACTTTTGCCTCTATATCCCTTGGACAATAAATCCAAATGTGGCCGAATAACCACACCCTAGATCCCAATATTATTCAGGACCTTTTTCAAATACTACAAGTGATTGATTGGACAGAATGAAAAGGGTTCCTCATTCTGTATTTCTTTTTTTCCACTCCAAGCCCTGATTGTTTTTATCTGGGGTCCCCCTACCTCACTCCCCAACAATGTCTAAATTTCTTATCTTTCAACTATAGTTGATGGATCTGTCAGTTTGTTGTAAAGTGAGAACTGGGAGCTAGACCTAGCAGGAGTGGAGAATGCAAAGGAGGGGGACAGCTGCAGAGTGTACATCCACCTTGCTGGCTGCTGCTGTCACTCTGCTACCCTCCCCCACCCCTGGATCCTCTCCTGAGGTATGGACAGATCATTTGTTTCTGCTCACTTCTGCCACCCACAAAATTTGATTCTAAATTCTAATGTCACATTCTTTAGCTTCTGTTTCACTCTACGTGATTTCTAACTATTTGTCTCTTGTCTGTCTGAGCTTCAGCCTACTATGCCCTCCATGTGGGAAGCTAAGTGTTTCTCTGTCTCCTGCAGCCAGCTATGCCTCTGGCCTGCTACATCCATGTGGACATCTCCCTTTTCTTCTGCTGCCTGCTCTGTCTCGCTTTGTACCTTCCTAATCTGTGCATTAGGAGGTTTTTTTTCTTCCCCTAGGAGCTTCCTGCTCAGTCCTATAATTTCTTTAAGTCCTTATGAACCTCTGTGACCTTGTCATTCTAGTCTCTTCACTCTCCCCTGCAGCTTCTTTAGCTTTCATGGCTTCTAGGATATTGGAACCCTCCCTTGGGTTGAGTTCCTGCTTGTTCCTCTTTGTCCCTTAAACATTCCTATTCTCGTTGATGCCAAAAGTGTCTCCCTAACTGCTGGAACCTGCTATGCCCTTGGAGCACCCCACCATGTGGGAAACTTTGTTCTCCCATCTATAAGCTCTGGCCTGCTACATCCACTGTGTTCCTCTACTAAAAACACTCAGAGTTCCCTTCTCACCTGCTCTCTCCTAGATTTCTGTCACCTTCCCCTAGGAACACTAGCCCACCAGCAATCCCACTATGCCATCATCTCTCACTCCAGTCTGCAGTCCCACAGCTTCTGATCTCAGATAACTTGCAGAGCATATATAGAAATGCCCTCCACTGAAATTTCATTTTGCAAACGTCTCTCTTCCTCACACTGAAACACCTTAGTTTCAGAACATACCAATGGCCAAGAAGAAGCAAACCTGGTTTTCAAATCATAACTGCCCCAGCACAAACAAATGACCCTCAAATCTCTTACGTCTAAACTTGCTCTGCTCTACATTTCCAAAAATTGCTTATCTCTAAGGTTCTACTTCCTACTCTTCAAAATCTTTTATCTCTATGATTTCTCTTTATGTCTACGATGTCTCTCTACTTGGTTCCCCAAAAATCTAAGACTATGCTGAAAACTTTATCTCAGGATTTGTAAGTTCATTGAGTATAGTTTATAAAATCTATAAAATCTGTAACAAAATTTGGCTTTAAAATTATATAAAAAGCTTATAATTTAAAATCTGTACATAGCAGCAAGGGGGCTGCAGCACTCAGGAAAGTGAGCCCAGCACCTCTCCTGGAGAGCACAGTATAGTAGAGCTGACCCTATTGGTGGGGATTGGGGTGAGCCAGCCCTTAGGATGTGTGAGCAGGAAAACCCGACCCACCCCTTACTGCTTGCTGCATAGGGTGAACTAGTAAAGGAAGAAGGAGAAGGGATTCTGGAGATCTTGCCCTGGTGATAAGGATGAGGGAGAGTTGGTGGACTGACAAACCCAGCTACCATCCAGGCCTAGAACCAAGGTTATGAGTTGGCCCACTCCGACATTCACCTCATCTATAATCTGCTGGAGCACATGAAGGGGCTGGTCCTAGAACACATCAAAGTCTCCAAAGAAGATGCTGGGGCACAAGGACTCAAAGTGGATAGTGGTCAGGCTAACCCCTGGGAAAACCTTTCCAGTGTTCGCTTGTAGCATAGGCTGCACACAAACTGCTTATTTGGGGGTTGATTGCTCTAATCTGCCTGTTCAAAGAAAGATCAGTCCCCCAAAATCCTCCCCTACAGACAAAATCTTCACACTTGGGTCTGCCAACCAAAGGCCTATGCTGTTTTGCTGGACAGCTGAAGATTAAATACTGTCCTGTATGACAGCTGGAAACTGACTACTTCTGCCCACAGCAAACCCATGGGAGCCTTAGGCAACTGGTCTACATAATTGGTAAATTTCTGTCATATTAATTGATATATATGTCATTTGAATCTATATATCAGCTGCTATTTATTTTTCTCAGATCTCTCATGGTGTTGATGACTAGGCTGATTGATTTTAGCTTTGCCACTTTAACAGTAGCAAGCATACCAGCTCCTCCTACAAGGCTTCAGCTGTCTTCTCAGTTCTCTTCATTACTAAAATTCGGGCCACTGGCCTCAATGGAGAGCTACTTCTAGGTCTCTAGCCGACAAAGGCACAGTTTACCTTGCTACCAGACTCTAAAAAGAGAATAAGCTCACAAAACAGGTTGCAAAGTAACTTTTGCTATTTCTTTGTGAGATATTTTGTTCATAGATTTGTTGGCTATTTATAACTATGGCAATGAGAACAATTTCTGTAGAGATTTAAATGCAGTATTTGCTGCATAAGAGTTTTCTTGCTTTCCCCCCACTTATGCCCTCTTTATTACTCTTTAAGCTATTCCCAAATAACTCTTTTTTGTAGATCATTTGTAGTGTCCATGAACTGACGTTACTACTTATATGAGAGAACATACTCTCACAGAGAATAATACAGTTGATGGTAAACGAATGATCCACTATCAACGCTAGCACCCATCAACAGAATCTAGCATCCACCTGAAAACTATGGTAGCACAACAGTAGCACAAACGTTATGAGAGTAACCAGCCACTTTTTAAAATTGATTATGGAATCACACCTGACACTGCTAAAGGAACATAGAAATAAAATGACTCCTAATGGCAAATATAAAGAAGGAAAGGAAGAAAATTCCACCCACCAAGTGCCTGTCTTCTACAGAAATTTTTATGTGGTCTGTCAGCAGGCAATTTTGTGAGATTGTCTCTGTGTAAATTTGACTATTAGAACAAAGAATGAATGATATCACCCTAAGGCCTCCTGGTGTGTGTGTGGTGGGTGGGTGGGGGATGGAGCAAGGTCTGTGCAGAAGTCACACTGCTGAGGTGTTTTGGGAAGGAATTCCATTTTGAAGGGAAAAGTCATGGCTTCACAAGGTTTTTCCAGATATGACAGTGATTTTTCTAAAAGACAAGTGTTAAATTGGGTTGCTCCGTGTGGACATGGATGTATACACTTCCCAAGGATCTGCCTGTGGGTCTGTCATCTGTACATTCACTGTATATTGTGGGCTCCAACAGACAATTCCAGCTCTAGGGAATCCAATAGCATTCTTACTTCTTTGGCATCTGTATGCTTTGTGCACAAAGGCACATGCATGCATTAATAAAGTATGATAAGTATTTTGAAAGGTTTTATCAAAAACTGGACAAAGGCATAAGCAAAGCCACTGAAAATGTCAAGTATTTGTGACTGAGCCCTCCATTTTGGTCTGCTGATCTATCATGCCTTCTGAACGCTGAATACTTCACACTAGCTCGATTCCTACATCTTTGTAGTAACTTTAAATCAGAAATCAAAGTGTTGTAATTTTATTTGAAAACTGTTTATCTATTGCAATCTTGGTCCATTACCTTCCCTTTGATTTTACTTAATAATGTTGGCTGTGTAGCAACGTCTGGCTTCTTGGAATCAGATAGAAGCAGTGAATAGTGGGTAAACTCTATTGTAAATGTAATAAAAATACCCACAAGTTAGCAATCTAACTTTAAACAGGACAGTTCCACAAAAATTACTTCAATCAATTTCAGTAATCAAGCTTAATTTTTAATGTTATTAATGGGTTGTTTAATTTGATATTTGAGTGTTAATAAGACAAATTAAAGATAATTGGGATGACTTTTAAATTTAGATTTAATGGCTTTAAGAAACACATTTTCCTCTTATTTTGCCCAATTTGAAATTTTATAAGTTCTTTTATCTCTGCTTAGACTAGTTAAATAAATCCCAAAGAACATGCATTTCACATTATTTAAACATTTAAGGAATTTTACAAACTAACTAGAGAAGGCTGAATCTGAGAATCAAGGAATTCATAATCATTTTTTAGTTCCACAAATTTCTTGTCTGGTTTTGCCTGGAAGGGACTGGATTTCTAAGGTCATGTTATTTTTAAAAATCACCTAATATTCTGAATACAGAAATCACAGATCAGAAATCACCATCCAATGTACATAACTTGAAATGTAAAATTAAATTTTTTGTGAAAATCTCATTTAGCAAAAAACACAGGATGAAAAAAAAAATCTCCACTCGGAGACCCCCTGGAGCAGACCAGTGAGGGCAAACAAAAAACACAGGTGTATGGCTTAGACCTTGGTCCTAGGATATAGAAACTATGTCTCACAGCGCTCACATGAACACAGTACTAAAGAATGCCTCAAAGACATTTAGCTGGCATTAAACACACTTTAGACAAAAGAGATCAATCAATAGAAATCTTTACTATAATAATATAGAGCCAGAATTCTTAATAAAAAAGTGACTATAAAAAGAGAAAATTTATTGCAGGAGTCTTGACAACAGCAACTATTTTCAGTTTATTAGATAATGTGATTATCATCATAGGACATCTCTGGGTACAATAATTAGGGGAGCGGTTTTATTGCTGGTAGCTCTCCAGAGAGGTCTGTGAGTTTGGTTTTGCATAATCTGTGTCAGGGTGACGCTGGGTAACGCCTCTGGATAAGCACCTCCATATCACTGAAAACAGATCCATATCTCTACTTCGCAAGAATTTTCTCTCTGGGGCTGTTATCTTTTCTCACTAGCCTTTTCAAAGCCCCCTTCACATCTTTGTTTCTTAAACTGTAAATAAGGGGGTTTAGAGTAGGAATAACCACAGTGTACAAAAGGGTGATGAATTTCCCCTGACTATGTGCATACGAGCTATTAGGCTGGATATAGACAGCAGTGATTGTGCCATAAAATAGCACTACTACCAGCAGGTGCGATCCACAGGTTCCAAGAGCTTTACCCCAGGTGAGAGCTGACTTTAACCTCATCAGTACTTGGGCAATGTACCCATATGATACCAAGATGAGTGCCAGGGGAAGGAGGAGTAGCACCAAGGAAGCCATGAATAGCTGCACTTCGTTGGCATGAATGTCTACACAGGCCAACTTGATCATGGCAGGAACTTCACAGATGAAGTGATAAATCCTGTGGTTCCCGCAGCGAGGCAGGCGGAGGGTGATGGTGCCCTGAATCAGCGTGTTGCCCACTCCACTCAGCCATGCTATTCCTGCAAGAGCCTGGCAGAGCCGTGGGTGCATAACTGTGGCATACTGGAGTGGCCGGCACACAGCAGCATAGCGATCAAATGCCATAACTGCGAGGAGGACACACTCAGTGGACCCCAGAGCCAGAGACACATAGAGTTGAATAGCACAACCTGTGGGAGTAATTGTCTTGGCTGGACCATGGAGGTTCCACAGCAGCTGAGGAACAATGCTGGTGGAAAAGCAGATATCAACAAAAGAGAGGTTGGTAAGGAAGTAGTACATGGGTGTTTGGAGCACGGAATCCAAACAGGAGACAAGGATGATCGCTGTGTTGCCTAGCAGTGTCAGGAGGTAGGAGATTAGCACCACCACAAAGAGGATCTTTTCAAGTTGTGGCTGATCAGAGAAGCCCACCAGGATGAAATCGCCACCTGAGCTCTCGTTAACTGTCATCACTCTACTCAGACAAAGGAGGGCGAGAAGCACAGAAGCGCATGTTAGAGAAAGCGGAAATGGAAAGGGATCAGAAATCCGCTAGAGGGACGTGGATCCTAAAGGTGGAAGATAGGATATGTTTTATATAGGAGACAGGTAGGAAAGTGAGGGAGAGAGAGAGCGAGAGCGAGAGCCTCATGTTTCAATGGAAAGTCAAAGAATAAAGAGTTCACTGAGAATAAGAACTGTTAAAGGCACAGAGATACACAAAGAACTACAAACAACAAAGGAATAAGAATAGGAGAAACAGTCTTACCCAGTTCATTAACCAATCCCAAGCGGTCAGTCCTGAAAACACATACAAGTAACATTACACAGTCTGAGCGGGGCATATGCGTATATAGACAGTCCTAAATGTGTGTATGAATGTAACAATTATTGGAATAGGCCATAAGTTTGAAAGAGAGCAACGAGAGGGTTTGGAGGAAGAAAAATGAAGAGACATAATTATCAATCTCAAACATAAAAGAAAAATGCTTTAAAAAGTTCAGAGCTAAAAAAACAGACCTTGTGAAAATTACTCAACAATCGATTGCTCAGTTTTTCCAAATTGTTTCATTTATTCTCTTAAGAAATTTACCCTTTTTTTCTTCAAAACACTTTTAAGATTACCCACGAAAGGTAGAAAGAGAGTTGTCAAATATATAAACAGGTTTTTGGTAGGTATCCCATTGTGGCAGTAGGAAAAGTAACAAAGATGCATTTGTGAAGAAAAAGTAAAAGGAAATGATACTGCACATCTCTACCTGAAATGTGTATCTGTAAAATGCTGAGAACAAACTATACAACCATAGTGATTTAATTGTTTGTTAGACATAATGCATGGGTTAGTTTTCTGCCAGTATTTTTCTTATAATATGAAAGCTGGCAGTCTTGAGTATTTTAGCAGTCAATATAGAGTGATCTTGTTAGTTCTGAATAATTTTAGAGCCTTGAAAAATAATTTTAGACTTGTGAGTTTTATTTTTATGTTATAGTAACTAAGACTTAATTAGCTACATTTTAACTTGTGTTTTATAAATTATTTTCCTTGTTATTGTAACATCATAGTATAAAACAATAGAGAATATAAGCTCAATTGATTTATTGCTTTATTTAGATTTCTAAAACATTTCTTTGTGTATACAGTACTGTGCTACATAATGTCATTTTCATACAAGTGTATATTTAGAGAAACCCCTTAATTTCCCATTTTATTTAGTTTTATCAATGACTTTATATGAATATATTAGATAGAAAGCCTTGTAGGTGACCACTTTTCTTTTGACTGTAATGCTTCATTATCATATGTCCATAAAAATAACATAAAATAGGATATTACTTAAAGTTATTATTTATAAAAATGCCAATTTCCCATGCTATCATTTAATCAAGTTCTGCACAATTTCATCCTCCTTTCTCTTTTCAGAATGATACCTAATATAACAATGTTACTTCTCACTTAATCAAGTTTCAATTTCTTTATTCATCCTGTGTCTCCTCCTAAGATTATTTTAGTCATGCTTATCAACTTCTACCTACCTGTAAGGGTCAATTTCCTGGGCATCCTTTTTGAAATCCTGAGGGTTTTTCTTTATAACCATGCAAATTTACACATGCGTCAATTTCAAAAAGCAGGGGGAAGGAAATGTGCAGAAATGCTTCTTTTAAATATCTTTTTAATATCTAAAATGAACAATTATTTTTAAACAATAGGCTAGACATTAACGCACTTTTACTAAGTTGCTGTCTTAACCATCTTATTAAATTGTTACTCTCCCATTTTTCCTATCTTAACTACGAAATAGTGTTTAAAAAATTAATCAAATAAATGGTGTGATAAACTAGTATGTTTCTTAAATTATCTAATTCAAATTTAACATATATGTTTATATACATTTATCTGTTATTATTCATATTTAATGAAAAAGGTATTTTTCCCTAACTTTATGCACTTCACATCGTTCATTCAAGGTAACTGATTGTCCTTAGGAATTGTGTGAAACAATATTTTTGAAACCATATTTTAACATTATAATGCTATAAAATAAGTTTTTCCAGAAATGTTAGTGTTTTTGTAAAGGTACCTGCTATATATTATATTTTCGAGCTTTTCTACTGATATAGCCATGATTTCTTAACGGACTGCTGTAACTCAATCTTGTTGAGGAAATAGAAGACATGAACATCTTAATTTACTTATGTTTTAAATGCAAGTATTTAATATAAAAGCAATGCTTTTAGTTCTCTATAATTTTTCAGAAAAAAAACAGTGATTCAGAATCAAGGAAACATGAGTAGTTGCCATGTATACACACGAAAACAGACAGGCATAGACTGTCTCCTCAGCAGCACATGTATGTCCAACACTATTGCCATGTTATGAAGGAGTTCATATTTTAAAGAATCTAAGTCATAAGGAAATTCTGTCAAATGGAGAAATGATCTTTCTTTGTTACACTATCTTCGCTTTTTCTTATTTCTGAACATATGTTCTACAAACTTAAGGTAACTGTAAAATATAAATTATTTAAGTCTAAGTTTATAGTGAAATTTAATTTATTATGTTATTCAAAAATTTTTAAACTGCTTAGAATTCCAAAATACATATAAATAATTAGCTGAATCATTTAAAGAAAACTGACTTGGCAGTTGATGAAAATATTACTTTCTTAGCTACAGTTTGTATTATGGTGAGATGAGGAAATGAAGAATAGGTGGTTATTATTTCCTCACCTCTAAAAGTTTTGTTCCCTCATGCTTCCAATTACATTCATAGGCTGAAAAGATGTTGCTTTTCAGAAACACAAGACTCTGAAATGAATCTTTGAATCCAAGCCCAAATATCAGATGTGAGTGCTTTGGCCAGAGCCAGGGGATATCAAAGTGTATCACTGTAGCAGGAAATGATGCCAGCCCCAACTGGGATCTGGGGATCCCTATATTCCTATAAGGGCAATTACCATCAGACACAAGATTGACCAAGAGCAAAATCTTCTGGGATACTGTATTGTAGTCACTGCTTCTTCACAGTTAGGTCTTTAATATGAGATGTTTCCAGGCAGTCAAGTCATATGCTGGACTTAGATTGTGAAGAAAGTGAGAATAAATTTCTTACTCTGAGCAAGTCTCAAGATTAGAAAACTGATTCTCATGGAATCATCTCCCTTTTTGACATGATTATTAGTCTCTGTATAATCAGAACATAAAGCTTTGAATACAGGTGAATATATGACATGTCAACCATTGTCCTAGGAATGGATTTTAACATGGGGATTCTGTTGGAGAGAAACAAGAGTAGTTATTTTGACAGTTTTATCCATATTCTTCAATTTTTATAAAAAGGTTCTGTGGTCAGTAAGTTTGAGAGGTCTCACATATAAACTTCCTAAAAATTCATGATCATTGGAACTTCATTCAAATTCATAAAGCAAAGCACATGCACTATAGTTGCTTGAGCCTACTTTGTTCCAAATCATTTGCCTGCAACCATTTCATTAAGTGATCTTGAGTAATACATCTTAGGAACTTATATAAAACAGATATTAAGACAAGTATAGAGAGACGTCATCACAGAAACATGCATTTAAAAATGGAGAGGGCACCTTCTTATTGACATCAATCATAAATCAATGCTAATAAGCAAAGCTATCATGAAGAACATAGACATAAACACAGATAATCCTTTGTGACAACTTTCAGAAGATCCTAAAAATAATACTTAATTCATTTAATGTTATATCGAAAAACAAACTGAAAACAGGCATATACATTGGGGAAGAGATGTAGTAAAAGGGGAGCTTTTCATCCTGCTCGGCTCCTACACGGCTAGCTTATACCCCGAAATAACAACACACAAATTGTATTCATTTTTTAAGCACTGCCTGGCCCATTAGTTCTAGCCTCTTATTGGCTAATTCTCACATCTTGGTTAACCCATTTCTAATANCTATCAAAAGGGCCAAGGCAGTTTCTTTATTAACCAATGAAAGTAACACATAGACAGATGGCCCTCCTACACAAAAGAGATATAAAGGTTATAACCATTCCACACACAAAAGTATCTGTCATGTTGAGATAGATTTAAGGAACAGACCTCTCTCTATGCCTCTAGAGCAGAAATAAGACAACATTAGATCACTGTTAGATAAAGTCTAAGTTGGCAGTAAGATTTTAATGCAAACTTTCTTTTAAATAAGCTATTAAGCACTGGGAAATTTTGTCTCATTAATTAATTGATACTAGATATGCTCCCGGTGCCCTGGGTTTCTTGAGTGAAAAACTATGGTGGCTAGTTTTATGTCAACTTGACACAAGCTACAGTTATGAAAAAGGAACCTCTGTTGAGAAAAATGTACCCACCATGTTAGCCTGGAAAAAAACAAAACACAAAACAAAACCAAAAAAACAAACCCTGTTGCTCATTTTCTTGTTTAGTAATTAAGGTAGGAGGATCTAGGACATTGTGTGTGGTGTCACCCCTTGACTGGTGGTGCTCTAAGAAAACCGGCTGAGCAAATAATAATCAATCAAGCTGGTAAGAAGCACTTCTCTATGACCCCTGTATCAATTTTTGCTTCCAGGTTTCTGCTCAGAATTCCTTCCCTAACTTGCCTGGATGATGGGTTGACTGACAATTGTAAGTTTAAATACTACCCCCTTTCCCAAGTTGATTATAGACATGATGTTTGATCTCAGCAATAGAAACACTAAGACAAAGGATATAAGCCTGGCAGCCAATTGGAGGGTCAGCATGTCAAATCTGACTGCTAAAAACACTGATGTCTTGAGAGAATCACACAAAAACTACATATGCTTACTGCTGAAGTATAATGTCAGCTCCAGGAGGTACTATTATAGCCATGGCTGCCTCAGATAATTTGAGCCAGCTTTGCCATCACAAACCCTGATGAATGTCAGATACTACTCATTCTTAGATAGTCTCAACTCAGGCCATGGCAGGTGCACTTCTTTGCAAGTCCAATAGCAGGGCTGTGATTGATTCAAAATCAGTTCTTCCTATTCAAGGTCCTTCACAGAATTTCCTCTCAAAACTTTTTTGTTGTATTCCAAAGATTCTGTAAGTTGTGTGTTCACTTGAATTTGATTCCAGGAGCTTTCAAATTTCCTCCCTGATCCCATGAATGATTCACTAGTCTTTCAAAAGTGTCTTGTTCTCTTCTAGGTGGTTTTATAGTTTATGTGTTCTCTTTATATTGATTATTAGTTTTATTGTATGATAATATGATACAATAAAAGAAATTAACTTTATTCTTTCATGTTTTTTAATATTTCTCTTATGTTTTAATGTACAAAAATTACCAAAACTGTTTAATGTTGAAACACAAGATCTGAATTTACCTGTAATGGTTGCATAGATTAAATCAGCAACTCATTTGCAACAGAAATAAAGGCCTGGAATAGATGAGTTCTTTGATGGATTCTGCCAACCATTTAATAAAGGACAAATAACAACCCTCAAACTCTTACAAAAGATAGTAGAGCATGGACTGTCCCTCTCTTTTTGTTGTACAAATCAGATCAATATTACCTCATTTGGTGAAGCCAAACAGATCTATCATGACAATAAAACTTAAACCAATATCACGTGAAGAATAAAGCAATAACAACAACAATCACCCACTACACACCAGAGGGATGTAGTCCAGCAGAATAGTAAAACAATTTACACCCTATATAATTTTTCTAACTTATCTATAGGTGTATGATATCAGTCACACTATTATTGAAGATGATGAAGATTCCATTTCATGAAATTCAAAATATTTTCAGGATAAAAAGATAATAGATTAGTAACAAGAGGAAATAACCAACATCTGTAATAAACCACAGTCAACACATTACGACGAGACTAAATATTTTATTCAGCTATCACTAATAAGATAAGAATACAATATTCATGACCTTAACTCAAAACTCAGAGTGCCTAGGCATGAATAAATGCTCTGGTTTGTATGAGACCACATGTTGGAGCTTTGTCATCAGTGTGGCAAAGCTGTTGCAATGGAAAGATGGTTAGGCTATTGGGACACCCTCCTTGTGGATGAAGTGATCAAGATGTTTTTGATAGAATTATTTCTCAAGAGAAAGGGCTGCCGCAGAGTGAGGCTGCTCTGCCCAGAGCTATTGCCCTATCCATGAGGACTCTCAGGAGGGCAATGCAGTGACTCCTGAAACTCACCAGTGAGAAGAGATTGTGAGTCTCCTGGGAAGAGTAAAATGAAAATGGCTCAGAACACAGAAGAATTTTAGTATAATATGCTTAGAGCTCATTGTTTTCCAGAAAAGAAGAAAGTGCAGATGTATTCTAAGAGTAGTAATGTGTGTGTGTGTGTGTGTGTGTGTGTGTGTGTGTAAGTGTGTGTGTGTGTGTGCATTTGTGATACTGGGACATTGTCTTAAAGGACATGTTCCTCTCTCCTGAGACACAATCTTCTTAACATCAGGCATGATTTTTTATCATAACAAAAGCTTTTCAAAACAATGTAGAGATGAGGATGGAAATTGTATGCGGTAAGGAAAGGATGAGAGAAAGTCTGGAGTAGCTTATCAGAAGCAGAAACTACTTAATTATCTCTTCAAGTACTGTGATTGGAGGTAGGTGGCACAGTTAATTTATTAAGAGTAGGCCTGTGGAGGGTGAATTAAACTATATAAAAGGATGTTTAATACTCAAAACATTTCCTGTTCTTTTTATTCTAATTACTTACTGTCTGCTTCTGTTAAGGCTTATAATTTATGCAGACTTGAACATCCACCTCAGAAAATAGCTCTCTCTTGCTATTAATCACTTGTTTCCTGGTAAATTAGAATTCATTTGTCACTGTGTGTGATACTCAGGTTATATGGTACGTTGTAATCTAATCAAGTGATCCCACTCTTTCTTCTGGGTTGACCTAAAGTGCAATTCAGTTGGGTAAGTGGTCCTTGGTGAGTGAATGTGGTAAAACCGGGAAAATGGGAGTAAGCATCCTAATTATCTTTTCCTGATCAATCTACAGAAATTCTCTCACCTCCTGACAGTTTCTACGTGCGGACACTGCACTGTTCCAGAAACAGTATCTTACAATGTGTCATAACTTACAAGATCAGACAAGGAACCGAACCCACCAATGAACTTTCCTAACCTTTTGACACCAGGGGATAATGATGTTTTTCACCTGTATCATTCACAAAACAGAACAATGTATAGTGAGCTTGACTTGGGGCTCTGAGATGTGTAATGTATCATGCAAAACCAAGACTGTAAGATATCAAAATCCTCTCATCTCATGCACCATCTCTTGCATATAGCTAGTTGCCAAGTGAACCTCCAGACCTTACCAGTTCTTAGGGCACACATTATAACACTGAAGGCCTATGTACAAAATAGAGCTGATTATTGGTATAAAACCACTTAAAATAGCTTAACTAGAAAGATGGGGTAGATTATATCATGCAGTGTTTACAAGGAACCAGTGTTTCCAAAATTAAGGTCAAGAAAACGTAATAGATGAAAGGCAGATAGGATATTTACACCAGAGTACTCTGACCCTTATTTCTTTCTCAAGAATCATTTTTTAAGTGGGCCAAAGTACTGATATATTTCTGATAGACCATAAATAAGAGTGTGCTGGCCATTTGGACAGACACCTAGGACATAAAAAAGAGTCTCATATATAAACAACCTAATATATATATATATATATATTTCACACACACACACATTTCAATTCTATGGAAATTACAGGCCTTTTAAACCCTACTCACGTGTACTATTTTGCTGTCTAATCCATTTTTTGTTTTTTATTTTTTGACTATTCTTGTTTAAAACAGTGGAAGACAATGTGACCTCACAGGAAAGATAGTAAGTCCAGCCTCAAGAATCTTGATACTCCTTCTGAGTAAATAATTTTCTCTCCACAGATGGAGATGAAAATATACCATTACCATTCTATTTGTGTGTCCTAAACTGAGTTCCTGAAATTTTAATTGAGATTCAAGACCACACACTATATGGAGAGCTCATTATACAAATATAGAAACTACTACTAAATGCAGGGTATTTAAGAAAATATTTCAAATTTATAACATAGCTTTTTCTGGGTTAGCTTTTTGGATTATTTTCCTTTGCTCAATCACATGTGGATTTTGTCAATACAAAATACATGAGAAATATAGATATTCGAATTTAATATAGTACACAGGAAAACTTATAATACTTTGAAGTGAGTATGAAATGCATCACAACAGAATACTCAGTGTTTTGGCTATTTCTACAAGAGCTGAATTCCCTGAGAATCCAAGTAGTCCCAGACTTCCTGTTTCGCGCTCATTAGAACTTTAAGTCAGCCCATGTGTTCTCTACCCTTAAGTTTTTAGAACTTCTGCATGCACCGGTGAATAGCTGTCTAATAGATACAATAATGCATTATACACATTTATATCCTCTCAGGAAAGAAGATGCAGGCACAATTTTTATATGTGTATGCAGGTTTTAATTAATTTCGCTTTTCCATTATCCACAAAATAAAAAATATAATTTAGAGAGCAATTAATTAATAGGAGCAAAGATTATTGATTGTGGTGTGTTTCCCCAAAATACAATGTACACAAAAGTAAATATAGTATGGCTGTGTGTAGACAAACACCATGTTTATATCCTGTGTAGCTAGTAAGCATTCAGCACCTGACCACTTTAAACGTGATTTTTAGGGAAGTAACCTAGTTCTCACTGAAGCAGTCTCGTGGGGGAATAGATTTCTTTCTCAGCCCCTTTTATAAGTGGTCAAATTAAGAAACAGAGTTTAAACAAAGAGTGTTATCTGCATTGTTGTCTATACTAAGATTTTAACTGATACACAATCTTCCCAGCGTGAACCCTTATTCTACTCTATGTGCATCTGTGTGTGTTTCTGCATGGATATACAGGCACACAAGTATATGTGACATGCATGTATTTACATGTTTTATATATATATGTGCTAATTAACATTGGTAATATAATTATTTAAAATAATTTGGAAACCCTAAAGCTCACATTTGGTTTGTGGATCAACCATGATGTGATCTACTCACATACAACATAGCATGACATGGTGATATTTGGTTTATCAAGTGAATAGAGGGAGGACAGACTGGTTAAAACTATCTCCTATTCTGGTCTTGTTGAAAAAAACACATGGTGTATTTAGATTTTTGGCAGAAAAAAAAACAAATTTCATATACCACACAAAACAGTAAGGGTCATCTCCTCTGAAAGGAAAAAAATACTAGACTGAGAGGAGATAAATGAGTAGTAAGCTGAATGTGAAGTATTTGAGGAATATGAGATTGAACTCCAGAGGACATAATGGGAAGTAACAGGCAGAATATCTAAGGAGGCAGAGTAAGGTAAACACTGAAACTTCTCATTCCATGAGAATTTACAAATTGTTAAAGATGGCAAATGTAATGATAGAAAAGTGAAGTCTGTACACAGTCTCTGTACAAGGCGGTATTCAGAAAGAAATGAGATGTGATCACCACCACAGTGGTAGATGCTATTTTAGTAGTTTTACTGTGAAAAGCAAGGAGTGTGACTGCTAGGTGGAAGAGTTGTGTGATTTCCAGAAAAAAGACAAAATTATGCTGGAACTGAAGCGTTTACCAGACAAACAATGAAGCAAGGACACAGCAGCCTCCCAGTGAGAAAATGAGCAAAGAGAAAATGAAGTGTATAAATACTACATGTGCAAAACGCAAGCAGTTTGATAGGATTGTAATGTAAGGTCCATTGAGTGAAAGGTTCAAGAGAAATTTCTATCATGCGAGGCACGATGACTTACTGTGGGAATCCCACCATTCAAGAGACTGAGGCAGGGATATTAGGAATTTGATGCCAGCCTGTACTACATACCAAGACCACATCTCTTTTACTCTTTTTTCTTTATTAAACTCAATTCCCTGATTCAAAGAATCTTATGAATAATAACAAGAAAATAGAAATTTAATGTGCAAACCATGATTGCTCTGTTAAAAGATGGAAACTGTTAAGATATGGAAATTTCTGGGTGGTGGTGGAATATGCCTTTAATCTCAGCACTTGGGAAGAGAGGCAGTTTGATCTCTGGGAGTTCATGGCCAGCCTGCTCTCCAAGATGTTATTTGATTTTATTTTACCTTCACATAAATATGAGTCATGCTTGAAGGAATGATATTTTAAGGCATGTATATGAATATTAGCTATAGAAATCACAGAATACTCTGGCCCTAATACACTCTGTGATGGGTTGGGGAGAGGGTATCCATGACAATAGGAAAGCATAGATATGAGTTGCTGGGAGAGCAGATTTTCAGGGGGAAGTTGATAAATCATTAATGAAAAGCATGCAAAAAGAATTGACCCACAATTGATGCTTTCCTTTTCTTTTATTTGGCTGATATCTTACTCCACAAGTGAGGCTGAACTCAAACCAATGGTAAGCTTTCTGCCTCAGCTTCATCAGGGCTGGAAAGACAAGAATAGGCACCTGTCCTAAATCCTGGGTCACTCGGTATAATGCTCAGTACACTTTGGAAAATCACCTGATGTGGTAAGCAGAAAAAGGGTTAGATATGAAGCTCTGTGAGGATAAATACTTGGCAAATTTTAATTTTATGACTGAAGCTAAAGATTCTGTCTCTGACTTACCTGAGGATTTTAAGAATTAAACTGAATAATTTCCCCCATCTGCAAGAATCCTTCCGATAACTTGGTCTTCTCTCTTCCAGGAGATGAGTGTCAATTGCTCCCTGTGGCCAGAGAACAGCTTGTCTGTGAAACGCTTTGCATTTGCCAAGTTCTCTGAGGTCCCTGGAGAGTGCTTCCTCCTGTTCACCCTCATCCTCCTCATGTTCTTGGTATCACTGACAGGCAATGCACTCATAGCCCTTGCTATCTTTACTAGTCCAGCCCTGCACACACCCATGTACTTTTTCCTGGCCAACTTGTCTCTCCTGGAGATTGGCTACACTTGCTCTGTCATACCCAAGATGCTGCAGAGTCTTGTGAGTGAGTCCCGAGGGATCTCTCGGGAGGGTTGTGCCACACAGATGTTTTTCTTCACATTCTTTGGAATAACTGAGTGCTGTCTACTGGCAGCCATGGCTTTTGACCGCTACGTGGCCATATGCTCCCCACTCCACTATGCAGCCCGAATGAGTCGTGGGGTATGTGCCCATTTGGCAATGGTTTCATGGGGAATGGGATGCATAGTAGGGTTGGGACAGACCAATTTTATTTTTTCTTTAGACTTCTGCGGTCCCTGTGAGATAGACCACTTCTTCTGTGACCTTCCACCGCTCCTGGCCCTTGCCTGTGGAGATATATCCCAAAACGAGGCTGCCGTCTTTGTGGCGGCAGTACTATGCATATTCAGCCCATTTTTACTGATCATTTCTTCCTATGTCCGGATTCTGATTGCAGTGCTGATGATGTCTTCACCTGAGGGACGCCATAAAGCTCTCTCTACCTGTTCTTCCCACCTACTTGTAGTTACACTCTTCTATGGCTCAGGATCTATTACCTACTTGAGGTCCAAGGCTAGTCACTCACCAGGAATGGATAAACTCTTGGCCCTCTTCTATACAGCGGTGACATCTATGCTGAACCCCATCATCTATAGTTTACGGAACAAGGAAGTCAAAGCAGCACTGAGGAGAACTCTGGGCCTGAGAAATTTCTGACGTTGAATAGGCAACTGCAGTAGTCAAGAATCGTGAAGAGTTGCTCTTTGAGAAGGCTGCAAAGCCTGCCCAAGTAAACAAACAAAAACTGGTATGCTCTTCCGGGCTCTCTTTTTTTTAAATTTATTTTTTTATTTTTATTGATTTTTATTGAGCTCTACATCTTTAACAACCATCTTTTTAGAGTATTGTTTTTACTCAGCACTATATTTTAATTACAAATAATGGAAAAATGTTTGCTACTGAAGAATTTTGGTAGGTTAGTCCAATACTTAAATACTTTGGTCTAGACGGTGTTTAAATCACCTGATGACATCCTTGAAAATTCTCTACATACATTCTTAGCCACTGCCCAGCCCGCCATACACCTGTGACTTCTGAATTTACACAACTTCTCACAACATTTCACTTAATTCCCTAATAATTCTAAGAAGCAGGGTATTTTCTCCCATAAAAATTCTTTAAATTATTTAGATTTAATTATAGGCACATAGACTAGAATTAAATAGTTCTTTCAAGAATTTTGCTTATAAAACTTATAAACATCCCAATAAAACAAACTCTCAACTTTTGAAACTATGTTCTACAAAGAAAAAGTATGAGAAACAATTGTTAATTATTTTCTGTTATGTAAATTTTTAAGGAAAGTATTAGTAACATTACAGAAGAAAATAAAGTAAAATTCACTTAATATTTGTAAGATTTTCTAAAATTTATGAATTTATATATGTGCAGATAAATCTTGACTCATACATTTGGAGATCCTACAACAAATTGCTTCTAAGCAATCTCAGCTTGTTATGCTACAATTCCATGTTCCTCAGCACATGTGAACTCATTGCATTGGTTTGGAACAGCCAGTTCTCAGGGCTGTGGTGTATTCACATTTGCTTCGTGCACCATTAGGTCAGTCCACACTCCAGGTTTTGATCACCCACGGCCGTAAATTGAGAAGCAGAGAAGTAGCTTCTCCTATACTAAATGATTGCTAGGTGAGCAGAAGAGAAGAAGCCCAGCCAGGTGATTGTCAACATAGTTTCAGATAAACACACATAGAAAATATATACATTTTTGCCTTATATAAGTTTTGAAAAGATGAAGAGGAAGGCTGAAATGGCAGAAATATCTGTTGGGTGATACCAGTCAGCATTCCACCTGTGTCTTCTGCCTACGTGAGATGGATTTAAAACTGATACAAGACTAATTAAAATGTCAGCTGGTGCCAGATAAGTTGATTCTGGTTGTCTTCACTAAGAAAAGAAACCAGAGCTTCTTGAAGCAGTGGTAGGTTCATTTCAAAGACAAGATACACACACACACACACACACACAAAAAAAAACCTTGGAAATCATGAAGCACAATAAAATGTTGAGGACAAAATGCAGACTAGATGCGGTGTGCTGGAAAGACAGATGACAACATGAAGGAACTCTCAATGGCCAAACTTAAGCAATTGGAGCAGCAAACAATTAAGGTGGAAGTTGTTGGAATCCATGAAATAAAATGAATATCTTGAGTCTCTGATGTAGGAGGGTCATCTGTCTATGTGTTACTTTCATTGGTTAATAAAGAAACTGCNCGTGTGGGAGCCGGGCAGGACGAAAAGCAGGGCCCGCTCCCCTTATCACTACAAGTCTCTATGTACTTAATGAAAGAAAAATAAAATTCCAATTAAGTGTGTCTAATATTTGGAGGAAATAACTGCAGTGCTAACTGTTGCTGGTCTGATTCACCAAAGTAGAGGGGCAATAAATATCCACACCTCAGACTTGGTGTTTCCATTCTGCGAATATGCAATAAGGGCCATTAAGGCAGAATGTTGAGAAAAATTCACTGATACGGTAAAATCAATGCCTAAAGTTTCGAAGAGACATAGAATATCTCCATAGTCTCTAAGTATTTCTCCCATGACTACTATTATGAAAGAAAACACTTTAGGAGGAAATACAAATGGAAACTACTCTAAAATAATTTCATCACCTACTGAATAGAGCTCTTTAACCAAGTGACTAAGATGCCACACACCCTCCCTAATGCTGAACAGAGATAAGCAAAGCAGGAAGCACTTCTGTGGCATTTGTACTAAATATGCACAATCTCAACCTAAAAGAGATCACTAGACAAACCCAAATTCAGAGACATTCTATCATAATAACTGATGATTTCTCTTCAAAGGTATGGTCACAGAAGAGAAGAATACTAATGAACTATCACTAACTGGAATGGATTAAGATATATAACTAAATGCCAACTCGAATTCTGGATTGTATCCCAGAATTAAAGATATAGAGTAGCGGAAACACTGCTGAGTTATAATTAGGTTAACATCTCATGGGACTTATAGTATTTATTATTAT
>LOEQ01010231.1:10349-25571 GCA_001685075.1 Bramus lutescens | reverse complement strand
ATACCAGGATTATTGCAAAATAATCCCAAGAGAGTTGTTTCAAGGGTTGGGAGTTATTAAGGTAAAATGATCCCTTCAGTCAGAGAAAACTCATAAGTAGGACATTCAGTAGATACCCGGGTGCTAAGTCTAAGTTTAAGCTCTAACTAAGACCAGCCTTAAAGGAGCCTTTTACTGAGGATAAACTTTAGCCAAGTGAGCAACTGCCTGTTGAAAGAAGTTTGATGTTTCACAAAGGAATACAAGAAGTGGACATCACTAATAAATTGCAAGGTAAATCTAATGGTCATACAACAAAGCTATGACAGTAACAGATCTGAACACAGGGACGCTGAGTAACTTGTAGTTAGTTATTGCTGGAAGGCGGTGGTTAGAGTCCACAGTGAACTCACCATGCTGACGTGCATGTTATGTGAAAAGACAAGATTTCTTCCTACAGCCCAATGGAAATGTGCTAATGGCAAGCGAGGTAGTTTCAAGCATATGTCATGTTAACACAACAGCAAGGAACTGTCGTTTCCTAGTTGGGAGTTTCAGATTGTTGGCTGATTGGTGGTCTTAGGTAAGGCCCCCTCCAGTAACAAAATTATTCATACAGCCAACACCTTGTATTTGCACACCACTTGGTGTGCTTCAGCTTACTACTTAGCTGGAGGGTGTTTGGGGTGTGTGTGTGTGTGTGTGTGTGTAAATACTTCTAAGAAGTAACACTAAGCTTTTGGTTTTCTTAACTGTAGCTGGGTCTGTTAATCTATACTCTGCCTGCTTTTTCAGGGATCTCACATAAATGTGCTAAAGTTTGTGGACTAACCTGGCGATAATACATCCCTGTGTGATTCTCATTCTACTAACGTCTTGCATATTTCCCTTGAGCTTCTTGTCCACCACAGTGGGATGAAAGTCAAATTCCAATCCTGATATGGAACACAGGCAACAGATGCCGGGGTATGTGCGTGTGTCCAGTCACAATCTCTACCCCAATCACAGAAGTCCAGAGCTGTCATTCTGAAAACTTCTGGCAATTGCCACACTAACCATTTAATGGTGTCTTGAGAACATTAAGGGTTACCTAGTATATTTTCTGTATCCAGCCTTACTTCACACATTTTTTTTCTGGTATATTCCACATGTGTGTGAAATTTGTACATCCTTTCCACTACAACATTCTTTTGTGATAACTCAGAATCTAACAGAATAATCAGGAAATAGTCACTTCATTGAATCTTTTTTCTTTACAGAGTAAATGTATAGATTTATTTTCCATTAAAAGCTACAGGAATATTCTTTGTGATGTCTGGCATTTCCTCTGCACATTTCCAGAATATAAATGAGAGGTAGAATGCTGGTTTCAGTGTTTTTTTTAATTTATTATATAAAAGAAAAAAAAATGAATGCAGTTTTTTGTACACATTTAAATTCCATAAAACAAATCCATAGAAATTAGGATACTGTATGCATGCACTCTGCATTTTCTTTGTTAAATGTCTTTGTTCACAAAAATAACACCACATTTTTTTTCTTTGAAGCCACTAAAGCAGAAGGAACAAAGCATGCAGCACGTATACATTTGCATAGTGTATTTTACCCAGCATGCCTTGCAGAACGCTATGCATACCTATATAACAAAAATGAAAGGGACAAATTATTAAAAATAAATAACCAAAATAAAAGGAAAGTTATTTGACAAAGGCATTTTTCCCACCATATCAGCAGAGATGTAGGAATAGCCTGGGATTATCAACAGCCCTCGGAATAGGGGGAAATCTTTTTATGTCATTTTACCATAATTATTTTTAGTGTGTTTCTATTATTAATGTTATTTTTATTCCCTCCCACCCCTTAAAAATACATCTAATGGCGTTAACTTATGCTTTAAATAGTATCAAGTACAAAACAAAACTAAGAATCCCTACTTAATATTTTTGCATGGGGACATTTTACTGATCTCTAACTTGAGGCTGGGGAAAACATAAACTTTCAAATATCCAAAGCCCAGAGGAGCCCATGAGCTCAACTGTGTGCCATTTGTTACCAAAGGAGGAGAAACAAGAACGGAAAGTATAGTAATATAGTATGAGTCTTAACACAAAATAAAATTCATATGTTTTATGTAAGGAAAAAATAAGTAAATTACACTCACAGATTGAAGGCTATGAAATAAGTTGCTGGAAAACATCAAGCAGCAAAGTTACAAAGATGAGAGATGAAATAAATATGATAAAACACAGAACCAAATCTATGTACTTCTAAAAACAGGACTGCCAAATTTAACAGTGGGTTTTGTTGTAAGTTTGTGCTATAACAAATGTGCTTCTTTCTCCTCAATCTATTTTCTTTATTGGCAAAATATATATATATTATAATTTTGTACTGTACAATATATATTTTTGCTACATTATTTTTCTACTGCTAATGCAGAAGTAACAACATAGGTTTATTTTGGCAATAAAATGCTTTCATTTTAATAACATCCCAGAAAATATTGTAAGGCATATAAAAAATAGTATGCGACGATATAGCGTTAATGACCCCGCGTCGGTCATATCCCTGTGCATACGGAATTCACACTGATCTCGGTGAAGTGTGTGAGGTGGCATGCGAATAGGGCAAGAAAGGCCCCTGCATAAATATAGATAGAGCCATTTGTTGGGAGATTGAAGTGTTCAAAATATAACTCAGAATGCTTGAAAAGCTAGAGACCTGTTACTTTCAGCTCCCATTTTAACTCTTTACAACTTTCAAGCGAGGATTCCTTAAACTATTTTGAATTCATTGGTGACATTTTCTTCCCTCTCTATGTGAATATTTTACATCCACCAAAAAGAACGTTTCGTGGAAAATTATAACTCCCCAAAGCTCAGCACTATTCCCTCTTATTTATATGTATTTATGACAAGTGGGAGTTACAGCCCTTAATTAAGATTATCTGATGAGATACTTTCTAATCTCATAATATACTTTCATGACATGCAGCATTTGGTATTAAATTATCTATAAGTAGATACAAACATTGCTATCAGAGGACGCATTTCATTGGAGAAAGGCTCTTTTAACACAAGAAGAAATCTTGAATATTTATTTCTGAATGCTGTGGCTATCTGCCCAAATGAGCTAGTTTTGCTATTTCAATTAACTAGATTGCTTAACTTAACAAGAAGTTATTCTTTATGTCCATCTAACAGCTCTTACATTGACTGGTTTAATCATCGTTATCATTTCAAAGAGAAGGACTGGTGGATGCCACATAGACACAGCTGAAGTAGATAACCTACATAACAGTTACAGTGTTGACAATGTTTAAAGATATAAGGGACTAATAAAACAGATTTTGTTACATAATTTCCTGTAAAGTTTTCACTCACGGTTATTCAAGGATGAGTTTTCTATAATTAAAAAGTGTAACACTGTCATGAAAGACAAAGGCAAATATAAAGGAATAAGGGTTACAGAAGCATTTATTTGAAACATTGATGTTTGTTCCAATTACATGAGAGTTCTAGATAGTGCAGATCCAAACCCAGTAAGTGGCTACAACATACCCTAGGTGCCCACACAAGGCGAGGATCAACCAGCTCCGCCTTTAAATAGCAGGTCTCTGGAGTTCTCTTCCTCAGACCTTTAGGCCACACTTTGCACACAGAGGTAGTTCCTTTCAGTTTGCTTTGTTTCCTAGGATGGCTTCTTCTTAAATTAAACTCACTTCATGATAAGTCATAAATCAATTCCAAGAAAACCTTACTAACATGGAATAAATGAAATCATGGTGAAAGCATTTGAAAACCATGTAAAATCTAAAGGGCAGCTGTATCTCAACACCTTTAAGCACTGACTGCGGCAAAGTTGTCAGAACAAGCGCTCTATGACCAGGACATTTCCTTTTACAGACAGTTTTCTCTAGAGAAGAGGTAGTGCTCAGATCATTAGAGAGAGAGGGCAGTTTGTATGTTGGTATTGTGTTCTTCTGTTTTTAGCAAATAGCAAAATAAAATTATATAAGAAAATATACTAGCTTGCAAATTAAGGTTGCCTAGAACATTCTTAACTGACATACTGTCTCCATATCTTGTTCATTAAAAGAGCTGAAGACGGTGAGCTTCTTTTGCCACAGTTTCCTTGTCTTCATTCCCCTTTCGCTTCCCCCATTCTCCTATTATGAAATTTAAGGCCCCCACACAAAAGACAAGTTCAAGTATGCAGGTATGAAGAGGTTAACATTCTAAAAATACATTTTTGCAAATAACAATAATAAATTGGAGTAGATAACACACTATTTAAAGTAGAACTAATTGTTGTCCCAATTTGTTTCAGACTTTAAAATTCATTCCATTAAGGATGAAATGCAATGATTTGAATAGTCACACAATTCAGACTCTTTTTAGGAAAACCATGCCTCTAATTGCTAGCAATCCAAATCTCCCCATCAGAGCTTTATAAAGATGAGAGCAAATCATCAGTCATTTATAAACACCACTAGGCTTTGTTTTAAGAGTTAGCATAAACAGGTAACAGTGTTGATTGTGATACTGGAGTAACATTATAGCCTTGGGAATAAGCACAAGGACCCACAAATTGCATTTCTTCCTTTCCCAGGACTACAATTCCACATAGTTGGACGAGTCTGCATTATTATTGATCATAAAAAACACAGAATTCTAACGTGATTTATTCTATAAGTGAAAACAGCCTCCAATGATGCAGAAATAGTTCTCTTGCTTGTCATAATTTCCCATTTTGAATGAAATGAATTAAAGTAATTGTGGAATTTCTTAAAGGTTATTGCTATATTGCACAAAAGTAAAACTTTTTATTTGGTATATATCTGGATTCCTGTCATTTACACAAGCAACTCTGAACATTTAAAAGGAAAGTAAGAGTCATATATCTCTTCTTCTTTTGGAGGAGAGAAACTTATAGGAGGAAGGTGAAAGATATGCCACATTAAAATGAAATAGTAAATACATCCATCAAAAATATACGTTTTACCCTTTTCAGTGTTATTAGCTTTTGGATAGGACTGCAAAGCAAAATAGGTACGAACTTTTGATGGCAAATGATGGATGAGTTTTGTGTACAGATTAAATGGGCCTCCCTCTTTCAGCATAACATGGAAGAGCAAAAAGGGGAAGAAGAAAGGCTGGAGAGGTTTGGAAAACAAGTGAGTCTTCAAAGTGGAAAGAAATGGTGCCTTTGCTGACTAGGAAATATATGTAAAGGCTGTTAGAGCTACCTGCTGTAAAATATAAATATCTTACAGTAGTTAAATGACCAAATTGCTAATGCTACTGCAGAAAAAGCTGAACAGCAGTCTATTCTAAATTTATACACCCTAGTGCACTCTCTGCAATTGAATGCTTTAATGCGCACAAACAAGAAACCAGTAAAGCATACAGGAAAATGTTTGCCTAATGTTTTCTTTCTCATGCAAATATGTGCTATACATGTAATAAATAGAGTTTGTTTGCTGGAGATTGCTCTTCTGTGCTCTAACAAAGTATTCAGTAATGGAAGATTATATGCTTAATAAAGAGCCCAATGAATACAGCTCTCTTAAATGTCTTAACAGAAAACTCTGTAAGCCTTGCTAGATGACAAGCCAGTATCAGATGTCAGCTTGTCCATTTTACTGAGGCCATGTTCAAATGTATCAAATGTGTGAGATTACTTACAACATTTCAGGCAGCCTCATTATCAGGTAAGCAGGTACATAACGGGGTGCACATACAGTCAAGACAAGGGGAGGGCACATGAGGTTGACGGGACTAGAGATATGAACAACTGGTCAAGAATATGAAACTTTTTCTCTCAATCAGGAAAATTAATGAATTGATACATAGCTTTGAGGGCCCAGGTCTTGAAATTTTGGAGAAAAATAACAATATAAAATTAATTGTACTTGTTTTCAAAAAATTGACTTCAAGGCATTTATTAGTAGAAAGAGACCTTTATGTCTAGCTTCAATTGGGGTTTTAGAAAACACATGCATTGTGTCATTTTAGAAACAAGTCCTTTCATAAAGACATTTGTTTCTTGTATAAAAGAGTCATTTTAAGTAATTTCTTAGATTAAAGTCTTCTTTAATCTTTAGGATATGGGTCACCAATTCCAAACATACATTCATTGGAAATCTAAAGACTGTTCACTAGCAATGAAACACAGCAGTGCCCAAATTCTCTAAGGCCCCGCATTAAAAGTGCCTTACTTTTAGTGAACAAATAAATTCTGAGTCTGTCAGGTTTTGTTTTGTTTTGTTTTTTTCTGCAAGATTTTAATACAGTGTTTTAACTTTTCCCAATTAGTTTTTCTTGCGAAAACGTAACTTTCAGTACCAAATTTGAATATGTCCATGAAAAACAAACAAAAAAGTTGTTAGTTTGATTTAAAAACTGTGATGTATTGCTAAAACATTATTTATAGTCAAAGACAGAGACTGAGTGAAGTCAGGGAAGGACACTATGCTATGCTGGCAGAACTCCTGTGCCAGGGTCGGGTGTAGTGGCACGGATGACTTCCCATCTGGAGCCGACTGCCTTTGTCCCAGGAAGGCCTGGCCACATCACTGCTATCTGACTTCAGATCTCCAGATGTGTGTAGTTGTACGCAGACTGACTACAGAAGAAACATCACCTCATTTCCCATGTCCTATAACTAGCCATGCTTGGGTTTCTCTTTATTATTCTCATTGCCAGTAAACTCCTTTCCCCCTTATTTTGTCAGCTTCTAAGTGGCTAACAGTACTGACTGAATAGAAAGCAAAATAACTTTGAATACAACAGCTGTATCAGGAAAAATAAAAATATTAAAATCTGAGGCGATTATATAATTTCTGCATTAAGATTTCTGAGATTTTTGGCACTATCAATACATTTGGTAAGTTTGAAAAGCCATTCTGGCAACATTAACATATTATTAAAATGTTTACACTTTCCAACTTGAAGTAGAAATTTAGCTTTCAGCAAATAAATACCACAGCTGGTTTTGGGTTTCTATTAGTATTTTGATTTTCTTATTGGGTTTTTTTTTCTGATTTTTCAATTGATTTCAACATGCTCAAGTAGACTTTCCAGTAAATTCTCCCAAATTCCAACAGGAATTGGTTTATAAATTGGTTCCAACTGGAACTGGTCATTTGGAATTTCCTACATGGGAAATTATTTTATATGTGCCTTGATAAGTACCCTAAATTACAAATTGATGTGTCTAAAATCTATGAAGAAAACAAAAGGTACTGTTATGTAAATGCAGCACTTAAAAATACCTGTATGACTGGGCATTGAATGCCCTTCTAGACTCAAGGGCATAATGTATTTATATTTAATTCTTGCCCCTTAGATCAAATGACAGCAGCCCACCGCACAGCAGATACTGTGCTGTGCTTGCCAAATTAAGATGATTGATTTATCCTAGCAGTGCTATGGCAAATTGTCAACAGATGAGTAGTTTTGTTTGTTTGTTTCAGCAGCCTCAAAGCCTGTGTCTGGAGTCATGGCTGTATCCCCCTGGTGAGCCTCGGTTCCTATGGGGCTTGTAAGGGTCCTGGTACGTGTCGGGGTAATCTTCTTCCACCAGAGGATAGTGGTCTCGGCTGTGCTGGGAGCTGGAGGACAAGCGGTTCCTACTCTTACGAGCCCTCTCGTTGTGGTAATTTTCATCAGAGGTCATTAGGCTTCGTCTCTCAATGGGAGAATTCTCCGTAGAATGGTTGCTGTGCCTCATTCGCTGACTCTATAAATATCAGACAGTTCACTGGTTAGATAAGGTCTGCTTCGTTCGCCTAAACATGTTCATTCATGTGCAATAACAGGCTCTGCAAAACGGATACTAAATATCTGACCTAATAAAGTATTTTGATACATAAATGTTCTGCTTGGAGCACCTGGTCTTCTTTGGGATGCACCATCTATTGCCGCTTTATTACTGATAGTTTACGAATGTTAGTATATGATGCTGCATGGCTATACTTCCTGTTGAAACACAGAACTGAAAGGTGACTCTTAAATAGAACTTAATCTACTTAGATAAGCTTAATACTTAATAATTCTCTCCTTCCATTGCAATAAAAATGAGGATTATTTTATTACTGGGGAATAAAATTTAGATAAGATCTATTATTTGATTCCTTTCATGAATTCATAAAAATCTTCTTCCTTAAAGTTACACACTTTACACTTACTTCATTTTGCTCTAGATTGATGATCCTTATAGCCTAAAAAAATTACTATCTATACTACCCATTAAATAGTGCACTTGTTTCTGTATCTAACATGGATGTGAAACTCTCAACAAGACTTTTTTTTCCAAAGGAATACACAGCATCGTGGGGCCAGCTAATTCAGGCCTTTCTATACTCTTGCTTTCTTGACTGAGTTCTGCAAAAATAATCTTCAGATATAAACCAAATTCTTTTAATATTGTTAACTGAAATTAACATCTTAAGGGAGTTTTTTGATGGCCCAGAATATATTATCTGACTTTTTTCTTCTTATATTAGGAACACCTGTTTGTTTGTGTCTACCAGCTTAAGTAAGTCACATAGATTAGAGAGCAGGAACCTGATGTAACCAAGGGTCCAGGTACATCAGCTTCATACAGAAGGGAACTTATTTAGTGGGTCAGGGATCATGCCATCAAACATATGTGTTACTTGGAGAAGTAGACCACATTAATTCATTAATGCTGCAGGGAGAGCTACTGTAGGTACACAGTTGCAGGGTTATGTGTTATACACAAAGTTCAGCATTAGATTCCCCAAACACTACAGAGTTTACTGGGTCATACATCTATTCCCTTTATTGTCATCCAGAGCCAGCCAAAGTCAATGGGAATGTTACAGTCAGACAAGCACACGGGAAGGAAAACAAGGTAAGAAATCATGCTGGTGCATGCAGACACTCTGAACATTACCATCATCCATTTTCCATATCATTTCTAGGCTTAAAAGAAATGCATTTATATGGCAGCTTTCCTGCTTACAGAGGTGCTGTCTGCAGTAGAGTAATGTAGTTATAATAGCATTTCAGAGAGTGCCATTTAGCTTAGAGTTAACTCTACGAAATCTTCAATTACGACTATCATTATAACCCATTAAAACAAAACCAGTCATGTCGCCAAGAGGCTCATTTGACTGCATGTTCCTCAGCTTGGAGTCTGGATCCATTCCAGCTCTTTGATAAATGGTAAATAATAATTAATGCAGAAAGGCAGGACTCATTTTATATCACAGTGCCTCTGGCATGCAACATCTAGTTCTGACTAAAGTCTCAAAGCAGCAGAAGAGACGAGCTCTGACCCTCTGTGCTTACCCCCCGATTCCCTACACTGACCAAGGCAGGCCCTAGATCCCCTGGAAACTGAGGATCTGTCACCATCTCCAATCTGCTCACTCACTCTGTTTGTACAAGGTGGCGGGGAGGCAGGTTCAGCAGTCTGTGGGACAAGAATAGTTAAGGGCGGCTAAAGGCCTGTCTATCCTGAAGTATCTGCTTAGCTGTCTGCGGTGCCATGCGGAAGTTGTGAACAATTATGCTGACTAGACATTAAGTCTACTAGAGATGAACTGATCTAAGTAAAACCCATTATCAATGCCTAGCAATATTTTACAGAATGGAGAACTTGTGGAGAGGGCAGGCTTTGTCAGTGACAGGTCAGTATCAGCATAAGGGTTAGACTTCTTTGATTAAAACAAATTTTAAGGTCTATTTATTTTATAAGTATAAACATTTAGCCCCCATGCATGTCTGGGCACCGCATGTGTGCCAGGTGCCCATGGAGGTCAGATCCCCTGGAACTGGAATTACAGATGGTTGTGAGCTACTATGTCAGTGTTGGAAACTGAACTAGGGTCCTCTGCGAGAGCAGAAAACATTCTTAACTGCTGACCCATCCTTTCCAGTCTCCATTGTTTTTAAAAAAAATCCTATATCCTTGCCAGGCGGTGATGGCACATGCCTTTAATCCTAGCACTCAAGAGGCAAGCGGATCTCTCTGAGTTCGAGGCCAGCCTGGTCTACAAGAGCTAGTTCCAGAACTGGCTCCAAAGCAACATACAGAAATCCTGTCTCTAAAAACAAACAAAATACTATGTCATTTTCTCATGCTTCTTCAGATTAAGAACAGAGTCTTCATCTTAATTAATTACATATTCGATCCTAAAAATAAAGTGGCAAATGTTATAAACCAAACCAACAAACAAAAAATGCAGTACCTGTAATCCAGAGATTGCTGTGGGATATGGTGAAAGGGCTGTGGAGCCCACATTCCTCCCCAGCAATGGGGTCATGGGGGTGCTACTGCTTGTGTGCGTGGCACGCCAGTATGCCTCCAAGTACTCGCCCAGATGCTCACATGCATCCTCAAGCTGATTCTCATCTAATATAACATCAAACATTTCCTGCAGATTACAAGAAAATCCATCATATTTTCACTGTAGGTTTCACTGAAAACCCCACTTAAGGCAGAAAGCATTCCTTATATATAATAGCAACTATTAAATATTAGGATCTTGTGGTAGTTTGAATGTAATTGGCCCCCAAAATCTCACAAGGAGTGGTACTATTAGGAGGTGTGGCTTTGACGAAGCGGGCATTGCCTTATTGGAGGAAGTGTGTCACTGTGGGGACAGGCTTTGAGGTTTCCTGTGCTCAAGATACTGCCAAGTGTCTCAGTCAGCTTACCGTGGCCTGCATGTAGCCAGTAGCATGTCTGCCTGCACACCACTATGCTCCCCTTGATGATGATAAAGAACAGAACCTCTGATATTGCAAGAAACCCCAACTGAATGTTTTCTTTGTAAGAGTTGCTATGGTCGTAGTGTCTCTTCATAGCAATAGAAACCCTAAGACAGACACTTCCTGATTTAAAGAGAAAAAAAATGAGGCAAACATGCCAGTACTGAATAATGAGAACACACACACATATTCACATTTTTGTTCATATATTCCTATACAGCTTAATTCCACCAATTTCAAAATACAAAAGAAACAAATTAATGATGATGCTGAAAAAGGAGTTCTGAAAGTGACTGGAGCCATGAGCATGCCCTTGAAATAAATATTATAGTAACTGCGTTGAAGATAATAACAAGTACACAGTTCATTTTCAGAATGCTCATGAGAATTAGTTTATCTGTATCATGATAAAACAGTAAGGAAAGAAAGTTTGGGATGGATATTAGAGAACATACAAACATGATGGCTGCTGCCATCTGATTGCTTTGTGAAATGGTTAAGAAGGTTGGGGAAGGAGGATCCATGCAAGCAGCAGCTGATGTCCATGTTTATGTCAGTAAGAACTTTGCTCAACATTTACCTGAAAATGGGAAGCAGTTTGTGTTCCCCCAAGGGTGGAACGGTTCTTCTGTTGTGGCAGGGTGACTGGGAATAAACTGAGGGTAAACCCAATGCATAGGCTCCTCAGTGAGAAAGGCAGAGGACCTCGGTTGCCTCACCAAGAGAAAGCCATCCTAGAGTGACGTGCTGGCACACCCTGCAGAAGCGAGGGTGCTGAGCCAGCCTTCTCAGACCACCTTCACCACATTCCTCCTGCTTTTATGAATTCATTTTACCAAAATAAGAACTTCCAGTAGTAAGCCAAATGCATAGATACTGCCACCAGCATTGACATTGCTGTGGTAACAAGAAAACCTGGAATTGGTAGTGTCCCAGCTGATTCATTCTCCTTAGTGCTTAGAACAAAGGATGCTTGAAGCTGTCATTACTATGTGAACTATCTCATCACCAGTGTTTACTATTTAGTTTTGATGCAGAGGGTTGAACCCACAAACTCAGGAAAGCTAAACACATGCTCTCCCACTGAGCTGATTCCCCCAGTCTACTATTAAGTGCTCATTGAATCAACCTTTGCTGACAAATTTGTGCCTAACTGGAAAGGGATTTGAAGGCCCTTATCACAGGATCTGGAAAACTAGTGACTTCAGTCCACGCTGCCTTGTTTGAGAAGACTCAACAAGGTCAACTTACACAGAAAAATGCTCACCAAGAACACTTATCAATATAATTTTCAATGCACATTTCATTCACTCATACAATATTTACTCAGCATTTATTTTGTTCCAGGATGTATGGGCATTCAGTGGCAAAGAAGTCTGACCTTACCCTGTGCTTGTGAGTCATATGTACCATCTGGTTAGAGAGGCAGGGCTTGAAGTACCCAAACCCTTAATAATTCATGTTATGCCTAGACTAATTTAGAACTATGCAGACATGAAGAAAATAAAGTCTGGGGCTGTGGCTTAACATTCTCTACTTACAAAGAGGTCTAGAAAGACTTGCTGGACTTATTAGGAAGAGGAAGTGATGGGTGAAATAAAACAGGTGAAGAAGACCCTGTGGGTCACAAGATACACCTAGAACCTAAAGCTTTGGTTGCCAGAAACCTTCACTGTAAATGTCACTTCCCACTAAGTAAACCAAAGAACTCTCTCTTGCCTTCAAAAACCTCTTCTCCCCTGGTTAGCACAGAGTTCAGCAAGTCACAGGATGAGACCTGAACCCATCCTCGATGCTCTGATAGAGACCGTGTTTCTGCAGTGATGACTTGAACAGAACAAGAACGACTACAGCCCCAAAGCACCACAGGATGACTACAGGAAAGAGGACAGCGGGCAGTGCTCACCGAAGGGCCCCCCTCCGCTCTACCCAGCTCCATTGTTTCACAGGTGGTGTGACTTAAAACCTGTTCATCCTATCGTTGTTGACATCCACTGTCAAATTTGATTACATAAGTCTCAATCATTAGTATGGGTTTGTTTCTTCCCACCAAGACATTATAGGTGCGTTCTTAGACTGGAACGATCCTAACAATGTGTGTAGCTCCCTCTGTCACTCTATCTCTCTTTCTCCCTCTCTCCCCCACCCCTCTGTGACTGTGTGTTGCTATGCCTAGAACTCAGGGCTACCCACATTAGTCAAATGCTGTTGACTAATCTTGAGCTACAACCCAACACAAATAGTTTTGACAGAGGTGAAAGGAATGTAATAGTGAAAAAAGGTAGTTTTTTTCATAAATAAATAAATAGTTGACAAAATTGGATATGCTTATACAAAGAATAAAGCTGGATTCTTTTCTCTCACCACACAAGAAACCTAATCCAAAATGGAAAAAAGTCTAACTCTTAAGCCTGAAACCATGAAATGACTATATGAAAACAAGGGAAATTCTTTAAGTCATTAGTGTAAGCAAGAAAAGAAATTAGATTGTAATCTAAATACACAGGCAACGCAAGTTAAACAAAATGAGTTCACATGAAAATGAGAAATGCCAGCACAATAAAGCAGATGACAGGATGGAGAGATGACCTGCTGGTGAGGGAAGGAACCTGCCCATTGCACACTGACATTCAGAACGCAGAAGGAATCAAAAAAGACGAACATCAAAAAACCAAGCAATCTAATTTTAAGACAGCCTAAAGAACTATATGGATACTTCTTAAAATGAAACATACAAATGGCCAACAAGCACATGACAAAAGCTCACTTTCACTAATTATAGGTGAAATGCAAATCTAACTACAATGAGTGGGTATGTTGGCTTAAGCCTGTAAACCCAGTACACACAAGGCTAAGGCAGAAAAATCAACAAGTTTGAGTTCAGCCAGGCAAATCCTAGGCCAGCTTAGGTTGCAGAAAAAAACTTTTTCTATATGCAAACAAACAGTATGAGGGCTCAAGACACAGCTCTGCACTAAAGCATTTGCCTAGGATGTCCTAGGCTTGGGTTTGATTCTTAACAACACAACCAAAGTAACCGAAGTTAAAAGACCACCTCACTCCAGTTAGAATGGTTATTATAAAAATATAAGAAATAATGGAAACTCTTACATACTCTTGGTGAGAATGGACAGTAGTACAGTCATTATGGAAAACAAACAAACAAAAAAAACAAGGAGCCTCCTCATAAAAGTAGAAGTACCACATGATCCGAGATGAAGTATTTATATCTAAGAGGGACTTGCACCTCCAAGATCATTGCAGGACTATTCATAATAGCCAAAATATAGAATCACCCCAGGTGCCTTATAATAAATGTATGGGTAAAGGAAATGCAGTACGTTACATAATAGAATACTATTCGGGTGTGGGAAAGATGGGATGGCTAGAAGTGTGTTGAATAAAAGAATGTAGATGAGCAAGACACAACTCATTTATGTATGGAAGCCAAGAAGTCAGCCTCATAGAGAGCTGCTGAATGGAAGGGAAGGCAGGGGGACAGGAAAGATTTGGGAGAATAGAGACAAACTGAGAGGGAGGGAAGGGTGACGGGAGAATAGGGGTGCTCCCATGCTGCAGAAGAGCAGGTGAATGTGCACAAGGCACAGCTTATTGACGAATGGAGTGAAACCGTTAATCTGTACAGTTAATATTTGATAAATAAAAAAAAAATAATTTAAAAAGTAAAGCTCAAAGCCGGACTGCAAGGTGTTGAGTGAGGTGTATGTGGACTTGACTGTCCCCCACTATACTGTCACTATGGAAAGCACAATCAGCACACCACTAATTACAAGAAATTTTAATAAAGTGCATCCCTTTGCCAATGGGTAGAATATGCACACATCATCACAGGGTTGTTTGCTCAAGCCTGATCAGTTCTTGCAAACTGCTTTTTTATTGCTAAATGGTGGCTATATGGTATAAATCGTTTGAAATGCTCCTAGGCTTTCAAAAGCACAACAAAAGCAAATTTCACCTTCTGAATGACACCGATCTGAGTACTTGCTTCCAACTGGGAAGAATCTCACAGACTGTGTCTTGAAATTTTTTTTTTTCTGTTTAGGAAATAACATAGCTGAATAGAACAACTTACTCGAAGGACAGCAGAAGGGATTTTTTTTTAAAAGTCTACAACAAAATCAAAGAGAAATTCAAAGCAAAGCAACTCAATGAATTCTGCAAACCAGAAATTTTAATGTCATATTTTAAAATGAATATAAAAGGCATGTCTAATCAGCTGTTTCCCATGCAATGCAGGAAGCCCTAAGCCTGGAAAGTGACTGAGAGCTATTTAATCAGCAAAGTCCAAGACAGTGAACAGTTTGCCCCTCCGCTATTATGCCTGTGCTGACAGTCCGTGGTAATAGGGAACAGAGCAGGTCCAGAGAGCTGCCATGCCGAACACCTCCGGCATCCCAGGATGGAGCTCTTTTTGCAGCCGAGGCATGTGGGATCCAAGCAGCTGCTAAAGAAAGCAACCACTGAGTGAGCAGAGGCG
>LOEQ01010231.1:0-10337 GCA_001685075.1 Bramus lutescens | reverse complement strand
TGGCAGGAACAGAGGGTGCGGGGAGCTGTTTTCTGGATATGCACTTTCAGAGATACCAAGAACAGAAGCACTGAGATTTCTGGGTGGTGGAAACAGGCCTGACAGACACCCAGAGCTTGGCAAAGAGCAAGGCTGAAAGGAGACGGAAAACTGAAGGTTTTTGATCTTTGAAAGAATCCTAAGTACTTCCCCACCTCCCTTGTTAAGGAGTTTCATCAGTGACTCAGGGGCTGTCTGTGATGAAGGCAGAGAAGGAACAAACTAAAGTGGTCGCTCCGAGTTTTACACAAGAAACAGTAGTGTTCAGATCCTATATGAGTAACGGAGTAAATTATGTTCTTTTGGCAGGGAAAACATACAGAGAATGGCTGGTAAATTTTCCTTAATGAATACAAAATGCAAACTACCGGTGTTTCTTGTCCAACACGTTTATCCAGGGAGTCATAACTTACTATTTTTAACACAAAGCTTAAAACCTTAGAAACTAATTATGCAGTTAGTTTTACCTCCTTTTAATTTTAAATTAAATTTAATTTCTCACTTTATGTGCATGAGTGTTTTTGCCTGCATATGTGCATACTTGGTGAGCAAAGAGATTAGGAGAGGCCATCAGATCCCCTGGGACTGGAGTTACAGATGGTTGTGAGCTCCCATGTGGGCTCTGGGAGTTAAACCGTGGTCCACTAAAAGAGCAGCCAGTGCTTTTAACTGATAAACCATCTCTCCAGTCTCTTGAGCCTGGCAGTTGTGGCATATACCTTTGATCCCAACACTCAGGAGGCAGAGGTAGACAGATCTCCGTGAGTTCAAGGCCAGCCTGGTCTACAGAGTGAGTTCCAGGACATCTAGGGCTGTTACACAGAGAAACCTTGTCTCAAAACAGCCTAAACCAAAATCAAAAGGAAAAGATGATTCATTCACTACTGAGTTTTAGCTACACAGGTTATATGTGTGCAAACTCCATGGCTTATATTTTGCTTTCATTTATTTATTGTGCATAGATAACAGCCTTGTGTGCAGCATCTTCCTATTTCTAAGAGGGAGCAGTCAATACCAGGGAGATATACACCTCCATTTCTTTGCATCTGCAACCATAGTATAGAGAGCCCCTTAAGGTGCCACCATTTAAGAAGAATGACCAGCAAATGCTACTCAGTAAAATAACATAGCTGGCTGGCTCAACACATATTAATTACATAATAATCAGCTAGTAAACGTTACTTTCCCATCAAAACGGCATTCTCTGTATTGTTGAAGTCTCTGCAGTCCTACATCCTTGACTCACTGCTCAACTACTGATGGGAAAACACCTTTAAGCATCCCTTGTTGTTTATAGATCCAGGAGCTCTTGTGGGGATAAAGGAAAGCCAATCAATAACAATAGACTCTAGAAGGAGCTCTACTTTAAGGTGACAGGCAAAAAAGGCAATCAGTTCTTGCCACTAATAGGTGGAGCCGACACAAAGGCAAGAGTATAGGGACATTGATTGCTTATAGCTCATCTCCTATTTATGACATTCATTATGAACCCCAACAGGTTTTCCTCCCCGGGTCTTTCCACGCTGCCCATTATTATTCTTCAAAGACGGTAACCACACCTGGCCATGTGGTTATCAATGGAAAAGGCACTCGATGTTTTTGTTAAATTTATGTCAATTGTACATGTTCCATTGTAGCATGGGTGGGAAGGAGCCATGTCCACCATGCTATGTCCAGGTTGGTTGTTGTTTGAAATCTCTAGAAATGTGTATACTGAAATTGGATCCTGGGAGGCCTTGTTTCGTAAAGGGAAGATTTAGAGTGGATTACTCTGTTTTGAAAAAGCAGTGTTAAAAATTAAATGGCAGGCACCCAGGGTTTTATAACAATGAATGCGGCAATAGGGAGAATCTGTCAAATAGATGAGTGAATCGGAAGAGTCTCAAAAACTTAAGGAAGCTGAACTGGGCAGTGGAAAATTCTCCTCAGAATTTGCATGCATGACAGAATGACTTGGAGTCCATTCAGCAATGGGAAATAGAGCAGGATAGAAGAGAACCACTCTTGTTCTCAGAATGTTAGAGGTTTGCAAGCAATCCTCTGCTGGAAGGATGAGCTCAGCTCTTGCAGAAAGTGGTCAATGTCAATTTACACACCTAAAAAGCCATTATGCAGCTCAGAGAGTCACCAGGTCAGCTTTTGGCAACACAAGACAGCTTGTAACTAAGTGGGATTAAAGGATTATATTTCATTTATCATCCAATTGTCTATCTGCTTTTCTTGCCAAGCATTATGCAACTCTTATTACCACAGTATTGGGACAAGTTCTTAAAACGCACTATTCTCCACTTCTCTGAAAAGGAAAAGATACCAAGACCCAGGGAAGACAATTGAAATAGAAAAATACGGTGTGTAGACACACACCAAGAAAACACAATCCAGCTAACCATACAATAAAGAATCTTTGATGGCTCCTGCATCCCAGTGCCTGGGGACACTTTCTTGTTTGCCTCTCAGTATTTTCCCAGTTATTATTTTCTGCCAAGAGCATATTTTTAAATGGCCACAGGCTCCTTGGTCCTCTATGTACTGAGATGAAACATTTTGTGCCCTCTCCTTGAATCTGTGTAGCTGCTGTGAGCACTCTGATCAGTGGAATGTTGTAGAGATGCTGGGCTGGGCTAAGATGAGTTCTTAGGAGACTGTATTTTATCATAAGGGTACAATATGAGAACCCATGTCCCTACAGAAAAGAGCTCATGACAAAGGCCCTGGACTGAGTGGAAAGGAAGAATTGGCTGAGTCCTTCTACTCAACCCTGCTGAGAGATCAGTCAGTCATCAGATAAAATGCCACTTACTAGCCACCGTTTGAAGTTGCCATGTTTAGGGCCATTTGATTTGCACTAACAGATAACAAAACTTGACCTAGAAGAAGTGTGGCAGTTTCGGCTGCATTAGGTCTACTTCTCGTTTCTACAAAGTTTGAATGGAGTCCAGGTGTCCCTGTGATTTCCATGTATGATGACCATGGCTACTCAAAGGCAAAGCTGAATTGTTTTAGAAAGGACCCCACTAGCCTCAACAAACCTAAATTAGTTACTACCTGGCCCTTAACTAAAATGTTTATTAACCTTTCTAGCAAAAGCCTTACCCATGGAACCCAGTATTCTCTCTTCTGGACAACAGGCAGTATGTTGGTTGGTTTACGTCAACTCGACATAACAAGAGTCATTTGGGAAGAGGGAACCTCAACTGAGAAAATGCCTCCATAGATTTTCTTGATTGACAATGGATGTGGAAGGCCCATTTCACTGTGGGCAGTACTAGCCCTGTGCCAATGGTTCTGGGTGCTAGAAGAAAGCAGGTTCAGAGAGGAATGATCCAGCAAGTAGAGTTCCTCTGTGGCCTCTGCTTTAGTCATTTTCCCAGGTTTCTGACTTGAGTTCCTGCCCTGACTTCCCTGGATGAGGGGGACTAGCTTTAAGATTAAATAAACTCTTTCTTCCCCAAGTTGCTTTTGGTCATAGTGTTTTTATCACAGCAACAGAAACCCTAATAGATGTAGTAATTAAGATATTGCCATTTACCACTACAGAAGGGGTTCTCAACCTTCCTAATGCTGTGACCCTTTTATACAGTTCCTCATACTGTGGTGACCCCAACACTAAAATTATTTTTATGGCTACTTCATAAGTGTAATTCTGCTGCTATGAATTGTAATGTAAATATCTATATTTTCCAGTGGTCTTGGGTGGACCCTTATGTAAGGGTCATTTGACCTCCCCAAAGGTTGTGACCCATGGGTTGAGAACTGCTCTAGAGTCTCCCTGGATTAAGACACATAGATATGCTATCATTGCCCAAGGTCTCTGACTTTTCAGAAGGCAGTTCACCTCTTCCAGGTCTCAGTGGCCTCACTTGTAAAATGAAGAGAGTGGAACAGAATTGTATTTTCTTTCAAGTGTTCCATGAAACATTAAACCCACAGGCTGTTCTGTGGAAAGAGACCTGCAGACACATTACTGAGAAGCACGGGATATCCCCTATTCTACTGGAGCTACAAAGAGCATGTTAGCAAAATGGGGTTTCTGCACAAAGAAACCCAATGACCTGTGTTTGCATTAGCATCTTCTCAAACATCTTTGGATCCAGTATTCTTTTCCCAACATCAGCTGACATCATCCCATAGAACCCAATAGTAAGATGCATACTGCAGGAAACTGTGTGGTTCTCCTTCACGCCAATAGTCCCTGGCACTAGAATCACCCTTCTAGCTACAGAAAGTTAAGTTTTCTTGTGTCCATTGAGAGGTCACTTTCTAAAACCCGCTGCATGTACTATCACTGCAGGATGAGACCCTGCTAGTAGAATCTGCTGAGTTAGCAAACTAGAGACACAGACAGCAAGGAAGCGAGCTGCAGCCTCTCCTAACAGAACTAAAGTGGTACAGTGATAACCAATCTCTGGGTGACGATGATAATTACGGTCTTGAAGTAAAGGGATAAATGCAGACACATTTTTAAATTGCTCCTAGTTTTTGTCATCTGAAATTTTCTTCACGTGGGCCAAAATAGAATGCATAATTCTTTGCCGGAATGACAAAGTCTGTGAACACACTACCACATGGTTAGAAAAGCACAAGGTAACTACTTATTCAGACTGCTTGTTGACAGTGTCAGGCTATCTGACCAATTATTCAAAATAAGACAGATGTGTCTGTCCTGCTAATATAATAGAGGAGGACTGTCCTCCCAGTACCCTGGCAGGTTGAGACTACCAACCTGGGGACAAGACCACAGTGTTGTTTATATGTAAGTATGTGAATGCGTCTATTTTTGGTCCCACCTATCTTAGAGGTAGCAATTCACCATAGGTAGCATAGACCCCTTGTAATCATCCTGGCATGAAGAAAGTCGTGCCAAAGAGATACTTCTCTTGGGCTATTAGACTCCTGAAACAACGGACTCCAAGGGATTGGCAATTCCTCAGGAATCTTTTGCTGGTTTGAGGAAAAGGCTGAAGCCCTGGTGTCAGAGGAGGAGCTTGTCTTCTAAGAGGAGGCTTTTCACAGGTGACAGATAGTAGGACAGATGGAAAAGTTGATGTGTCAATGATGGGCAGGGCCACACTGTGCCCCTTATTTAAGCCTAAACTTCAGGCCAGCATCCTGAAGGTGGATTCATAGGGACCCATTGATCTCATTGCTCTTGCTCACAGTGTGGCCACACTGAATCATGATCCTCGCTTTTCATTACTTTTTCCTTCAGTTGGCACACTGTGCTTAGGTCATGGTGGGACCTTGCTTACTAGGGCTGCTGAAGCCCACGCTTTGACTCTAAAAACTTCAGGAATGTTCTCAGCAGCTCAAATACCTCAATTTAAATAGGACATAAATTATTGTCTCTAGAAATTATTTTGACCAAGGGTAAATAAATTTACTTAAAAAATGTTTCCCCAAATAAATCTCTTATAATTATATTTCCATTTTTAGTGACTGCTTCCTAAAATGCCGTACCAAATAGAAAGAATTGCACAGTTCCTGGCTTTTAGTAGCTGTCCAGTAAAGATCATTTCTCTTCAACCGTGAAACATTACAGGGCCAGAGGTTGGATGGCATATGCTTTTATAGTTTCTCGGTGTTTAATCAAACATTCCACCCTGTAAGCAACTTCCTTAGTAGGCAATGTGGCTTTAAACGTCTTAACATAGATCTATGGAATTATCTGCAGGTGGTAACCTGATAACTGTGTGTAGGGGAGAGGGGGCTGTGCTGGGGAGAAGAGGAAACCGCTTTGAAGTCAGACAGATCCACTTCTCTTAATTTGCCGAATGATCTCAACAAACTCATTGATGAGCTCTGTCTTCAGTTGCCCCAGCCATAAAGAGGGGGTTAGGCTGTATTTTACAAGATCACGGCAAAGATTACAGATGATCTGTAGAAAGCATCCAGGGAGCCCCCTGGCCCTTGTTACATATCTAACAAAAGGATGTATCATTGCTCTTGCCTTTCAGGCCTGCCCAGCTTTTCATTCATTCGCCACTCCCTCTGCGCACATTTATTACGAACCCACTATGACAGGGAAGCGCGATACAACAGTGACCCCAAGATGGATGGAGGCCAGCAGACTAGATGCAGCGTAGCATAGAGTGCGCCTGGACAGCGTAGGCCACGTACCAGGCACTATTCTAAGAATGTTTCCACGTACGCACACACGTGCCTCTTGAATTTTTACCCTGACCTTGCGCAGCAGGTATCTTGCTCAGGTTTATATAAATCATCTGTGCTTGAGTAACCAAACTGTGTTGCTTCCCCAGGTACCTGAATTGGATCCTATGCGTTCACAGAGCATAAATATAAATAATATATAAATATATACTATTTATATCATATATTTAATACAATATATTTAACATAAATATTTTTAAAAATCTAGTGAAACAACCAAGAAGACATTATTTCTTTTAGAGAAACCTGGGCTAAGCAATCATGAGTCAATTGACGAAGCACAGACATGACTAACCACCATAACCTGAGAGTCTATGAGAACAGCCACCCTTCCCAGCCCACCAATGTGTACCTTCTAACCCTGCAGGTGTTTCCTAGCAACGACACTAGGCAGCATACAGTTTTCACCCCTCGCCATCGATCCCTCCATCTGTTATAAACACGGAGACGCTCTAGCTGCAAGCCAGTTTTGACCTTCCACCTCACACTTTTTCGTGCCCACCAGAATCTTCTGGCAGAAAAGCTGAAAGAAAGCCAAGCTGGTGTATTTTACTTTGCTCTTTTCTTACAAGTGTTCCATGACTAAACATGGAGCCTGAGTGCTGGCGACAGAATCAAGGAAGTAGGAGAAACAGCAGGTTTCAGACTTTAAGTTCACTTCTCCTGCCAAGGCAGACTGCATCCTGCCCCGGAAGCTTGAACCCACCCAATGGAACAGTAGCAGCTCACTCCAAGAATCCTTCACCATGTCTATGGGGTGCTTCTCAACCTTCCTGGTGTGACCCTTCAATACAGTCCCTCATGTGGTGGTGACCACTAGCCATACATTTATTTTCATGGCTACTTCATAACTGTACTTTTCCATTGTTAGGAATCNACTTCATAACTGTACTTTTCCACTGTTAGGAATCATAATGTAAATATCGGGTTTTCTCATGGTCTTAGGTGACCCTGTGAAAGGGTCATTCGAGCCCCCGAGGGGTTACAAGGCACAGATTGAGAACCACTGCTGTAGAATAAAAGCCACTGTGCTGATATCGAAAGGAAAATTCCCCTGTTGTAACTAGCCTTCAGTGATTAAAACAGAATAAATAGATTTTACTTACAGGCGGGCACTGGGCCAGTTTATCGGCTGCCACCAGTTGAACATTCAAGTGTTTGCTCTGAGACTTTCCTCTGGACTTAATCAGCCGCTGTAAAACCTGAGAGAGGATAACAGGAGCCCAAATCATTTCAGATGTCAGAACTTCCTATCAAAGGGAAGAGGCTGGTCTGACCTTGTTTTTGTTGAGTCAATATTTTGATGTTATTTGGTTCAGTAATATTTTGGTTCATTACCACCATGTCAGATAAATATCAAAGTTACTTGTGTATTTAATGAGATATTTGGTTTAATTTTATATACACAGACTATATCTATGCCTTTGGTCACAGCTATAGCTGCATTTGGCCATTATTTTTGTTTAGGTTGAAGCAGGGCCCTCTCTACTTCAACCATGCTACTTTATGAAGTTCTGATACTTCAGTGCACAGGTCCATGCAAGTCCCTTACTCTGGACTTTCAGACACCACAACAGTGGAGGTAGGAGTGACCTTAGCCTCACTGCAAAGGATTCTTGGTACCCCAGCAAGCAGCTAGAGTCAAGGACACTTCCAGTGGTTGAGGCAAGGCCAGTATGTTCTAAATCACACCCCAGAGTCAACCGTTAGTGGTTGGAATTCCCACAGTAACAGTATAGGAGCAGTTCCCTCCAGGATGCTGAGAGCTTGTGAACTATAACAGGCCACAGCTTCTTTAGGCTTTTCTCTAACCACAGAAGAAGACCACGGTTTGGGTGGGGAGTTGAGCAAGCATTTAGGCAAAACAACTACATTCTAGGAGGTGCTGGAAAAGAACTGTTAAGATAATGTCTCTGGGTGGATTAGCGGGGTGCAGAGGGGAGGCTGGGGGAGGAGACAGGAGGAGAGGAGGGAGGGGAAATTGAGGTCCCGGATGCAAAACAGACAGACAGGCAGACAGATAATGCCTCTCATGGGTATCATTTCACATCTATTTTTAGAACACAATCAGTATTTAAAAACAAAGGGAGGACGGTGAGCAGGCTCAGTGGGGAAAAGTGAACACTACCAAGCCTGGTGACCTGAGTTCAATCCTGAGAGTCCACATGGTGGGAGGGGAGAACGTACTTCCACAAGTTGTCCTCTGACCTCACATATATGCTGTGATGGCACAAGTGTACACACACACACACACACACACACACACACACACACACACACACAGACAGATTAAAAAAAACTAAGAAAATGTAAAAGTAAAAGGACATCAAGATCAAGAGTGCAATCTGGGTCATCTCCGTCTGTTCTTGTCATTCTGGTAGCTTATGTGACCATTTGTGCTTAACCAGTAAAGCACTATATTCCCCAAAGAACCCAGCTACACAAGTGATGAGGGCTGCAGCATTTCTGTGAGAGATGCTTATACAGCAATCCTTTACCTTGCAGAAGGCATTTTCCTGGACTAAGTCCTCCCTCTCTCAACTGGGCAGAGGCTGTAGGTGACTCAAGAATCAATATTATACAGGAAATTTGCCAACAGGGAATGCACAGCCTACGAAAGGCCAAGGTCCACTCTTTGTTTTCCTTCCTTGTGCTCTTGTTTGGATTTTATCATCTCTGACTGCAGGAGCTTCTCAGAGATGATGATGATGATGATAATGATGATGATGATGATTCTCAGCTACCCTCAAGTCCCTAGAACTTGAGTACTGTTTTAAAATGCACTCATTAACTGACCCTGGAGACATTCTTCTGCCCACAAACGAACCTCAAGGAGGAAGCTTCTAAACCCATAGACAGGAATGCAGGGATTTACCTTTGGAGAGGAGACTTTCACATGAACAATGATGGGGGCTAAGGACGTCTTTATAAGCTGTGCTGGGTGGTTGATGGTGTCTGCATCAAGAACAACCAGTTGCAAAGATCTCGCCAATTCAAAAATTCTTTCGATTTCACTCTGTACTTCCGCTAAAAGGGGAGACAATAAATGGTTAGTCTCAATAATTATTATTTATACTAAAAAGAAATAGTATAAGCTTCTCAAATGTGTGTGTCCGTACTGCAGAACAAAGGGCTCTGAACTTTCATAGACATGTTTATCAAAATCTTTTTCTGTTTCTTTGAGACAAAGCCTATTATGTAGCCCTGGCCATCCTGGAACTTGTTATGGCAACAGACTGGCTTCTGATTCACAAAGGTCTGTCTGCCTCTGGCTCCCAAGTGCTAGGATTAAAGGTGTGCACTACACAATGTCTGTTCTTTTTAAAACTCTTTTCTAAAGATTAAATTGTACATAGAACAAAACAATTGGCATAAGAACTTAAGCCAGCTCTCTTGGCTTGCTTCGTACCCCCAGCCTAACATGGTGATATTTATATAAGACATGGTTGTTCCATTTTGAGGTTGCTTTTAATGAGAATGGCATTTTGCAAACACATTAGAGCGACTGAAAGTGACACTGAAGTATTTCTGTCAATAGCTTATATTTTAACATTCTGTAGACTGTGTTTTGGAAGAAAAAAACCACCTGACAACTGTATTGATTTGACTGTTATACACACTTTTGTATCCTCACTGATTGTTGTGTCCTCAGACAACCAATAGATTACCAAGTCTAGCTGAATTTAAGCTTTAGATATGGTGGAGCTGTCTAAGGTATATTTACTATAAGTGTAACACACATAAGTATAACACACACACGCATAGATCATGTTAAAATGCTGCACTGCATCTTGACTCACACCTAGCTGGCTGGATGTAATAGTTAGACGACTCGTAGCCGCATCTTCTAAATTGGTCAGATAAAAATGCTAGTTCTTTTTAAGTGTCTGAAGCAATCCAGTTGCTTTAATTTATTCTGGGACAGAGCCTTGGTATGTAGCCCAAGCTGGTTGTGACCCCCTTCTTCCACCTCCCAAGTACTGTGATGACAGGTATGTGCTGCTATGCGTGGCTTACAAACTATCCTTCTGGTGTGTGCGTGCGCGTGCGTGTGTGTGTGTGTGTGTATGTGAGAGAGAAAAAGAGAGAAAGAGAGAGAGAGAGAGAGAGAGAGAGAGAGAGAGAGAGAG
>LOEQ01010230.1:5352-19050 GCA_001685075.1 Bramus lutescens | reverse complement strand
ACTCAGGACCTTTGGAAGAGCAGGCAATGCTCTTAACCACTGAGCCATCTCTCCAGCCCCCACTTGTTTCCTATCTTCTGGGAGAGTAAATGATACCACAAATGTCCTCCGAAACATGAATTGTTCTTTTCTATCCAAACCCTAAGAGATGGACTTACCAAGGTTAAAGATTATACGTGGCTCTATATGTTTTGGGAAAAAACACAGCCACAGGAGCTTGGGAAACAGGCAAGCTAGGATCATCTTTGGAAGATGTGGGGAAATGGCCCCCAGGTTTTTCTATTCTGCTGAAGGCTCAGGTGTCCTCAATTCACAGGCCCCTCCAGGCCACATCGGCTGTCACCATCACTGGTGACCTCCTCTCAAGTGAGCTCCTCCCAGCCCTGTCTCTGTTTCTTTGGTCCCCTATGATGTGTCTCTCAGGGTCTCCTGACCCTCTTACCCATCACACTGGCCTTGAACATGGTAGGGAATCTTAGCATCTGACCAGGAACTTGGCCTCTCATCCCTTCCAGTCACATTCTTAGGGACTTTTGACGAGGACCCCTAAGAAATAGTTTGGAGGATTTGTGAGGGCCTGCTCACTGTCTGGAGTTCCTCTGGTCTCATAAGTTCTCTGGCTATGCCAGGGACTTGTTAGTGTATGTCTTCCAGTTACGGTGTCCCTATCCTCATTCAGCATGATCCCTGGCCCCCACCATGTCCATGCAATGGACTCCCTCCTCCCATCTCTCCTCCAGGACCCTGAGGATTTTCAAGGCTTTGTCACCTTCTTAAGCAAGTCATTGAATTCTACCTGGAAATATGGAGCACAGCATTGTTAAATATATAGCAAAGCCATCCCAAGAAAATTCTAGTCCTGTTATCTAACATCTCTTCAGACCACTTTTGGGAAGCAGCCCTCCTGCTTTCATCTCGACAACAAACCCTTAGAGATTTGGCCCAGCTGTCCCTTCCCCGCAGTGGCGCCTTGCTCCGCCAGAGAAACGGGTCCTGTCTTCCCCACACTTGCCAAGTTTGCTACATGCAGCTTCCAAGACCTGGGGGAGTCTCACCACTACCACCCAGCCGAATGTGGGGCCTTTTAAGGTGGGCACACAAAAGCTGTCTTGGGAGGAAGCTGAGAGGCCAGCTCTGGACTGGCCTGTTTCCCCTCATGAGCTCCATGCAGGGCTGGTCAGGTCAGTCACCCTAGGGAGTGTGACTCTCTGGGAACACTGCATAGTCCAGATGGGGCTCCTTCAGGGGATATTTGAGAGCGTGAAGCTCCTCCCAAGCTTGTAAGGAGGGGTGCTCTGAGCATAACTGATCTTGACAGTCTTCGGGCTTCCTACAAATCTGGGTCTTTAGACTTAAAGGTGGTTTTCTATTCCTATTTGTGGACACGGATGGTGTTGGAAACACTCTGAGACTATGAAACATACTGAGTGTGGGTTCTGACCTGGAACACTGACAACATCGAGTAATAGCTCTGCCGGAAAACAAAAAGCAAAGCCGGGGACCTAGCAGAATGTTTTCCATTTTCACAGTGGGAAAGCCTCTACCAGGGCTGAGTGCGATCTACTGAGGCAGAGTTCAGAAGGGACACTCAGCACCACACTGGCACAGACAGTCATCACTCAGATGTGCCGTGTGGACTTCTGACCAGATGCGAAAGCTCATCTACTCACCTCAGATAAGGCACCCGTGGAATGACTCCACCCGAGCCTAACCTGGTACACCTGAGTTTATTGGGATTACAAACGAGAGGACAGGTCAGGGGTTATTTACAGCATAGATGACTCCCAAGTAGCTACATCACTGACAAGTGCTACCCCAGCATGGATGATGACTTCCCTTAGCTACCCAGTTGGAGTCCCCCCTGCTTCAGTTAGCTTTCCAGACCTTTGAGATCCTAGCATCTCCCAAGACCAGGCTCTACTGAGGCACAATTATATATAGCCAGGGGATAGATACAGGAGGAAGTGAATGGCTGGAATCTCAGGTGAGGGATTAATGCCCCTCTGCCTTCCTTCTATGAGAAAACATGAACAAGTCTGATCTTGCTAAGGGTCAATGACAGTCACCTCAAGCCGTCTTGTGAGGGGGTGTCAACAGGCTTGGTCTTATTGATGGCCTCTTGCCAATATTCATTGACCCCTTATCTGTCCTGAACTGTTTTCTCACTTGCAGAGTGGCCATACTCTGCCCATCTTGGAGGGTTTTGATGGGACCAGTGATGACAGCATGGGACCATGCCAAATGCAGGCATCACAATGGTGCAGAAGGCAGTGGCAATGTCTCCTCTCTCGGGAGAGCACTGAGTCCCAACAGTTCTGAGAAATCTGCTATAGACTGAAGGGCCCTTTGACTGTGCTGCCCAGGGTTAACAGACTCTCAGCTCCTCTGCTGAATGTGGGGTGCTGTACCCACCTCTCTGCGGCCATCACTATAGGAACATGCGGGCGGTATGAAGGCCAGGGTCCCTTTAAATCTGGGTTCAGTGAGCTTAGGCTATAGTGTACGATGGTAAGTGTTCAAGAGAGTGGAGTCTGCTTAGAGACTTTGAGAACGGACTTCAACACTGAATCTCCTCACCTTTGCTCCCTCCCTCTGAGAAATGGGTCAAGAGGTGCCTTCCTACAGGGATGCACAGTGACCCAAAATGATTAGTCTATTCTCTGTTTTGCTCTGGTCATAATGGCTGAGCTCATGGGTGCCACAGTGCAGTGGGGGAGGGGCAGCGGAGCTGTCATTTCATGGAGAGCATACCAGCCACCCCTGGACACCATGTCATAAGAGACCAGGGGACTGAAGAAGTTGAACTTGCCAGTAAAGAATTGTTCCCTAGACAGACATGTGCAAAACAGCTCTGGATAGCCTGGCTTGTGACTCACAGACAGCGTGCCCCCACACTGCAGCTGTGGGCAGCGCGGCCACCTTATGATTCACATTTTCCACGGCTCTCCAGAAAAATGAAAACCATCTGGACACACCAGGACCACTCAGATGGACGCCGGAGCCCACACGGCTCACAGACTGGCGTGGAAGCTTCCACAGTCCCGCCTNCTCACCCAGAGCTGCCTCCCCAGCTATAGCCCCTGTCTGCCTCCACCACCATCGGACTCCAGGCCCACTGACCCAGAGGCCTCTGCAGAGGACACCAAGTGGACACAGAGGCGCCTGCCTGCAGCGAGGCAGGGTGCAAACTTTGGGGTCTTTTAAAATTCTCTTACTTGTTGTTTTGGGCAATTGTCCTCACACCAATCACAGGCCACCATGTGGTGCCTCTACATTGGGCCATCTCGTGTCTGACCTGGGCAGTGACACTAGGATTCCTCTCTGATTTGGGGTTTTGAAACTCGTGTAAGGGAGGTAGGGGTGTCCAGAAGGAAAGGGTGTCCTGGAAGGTTCCCAGCATCTGCTGTCCTGGGAAAGCGGCTCTCTAGCCGTGTATAGCCAGCTGCTGACAGTCTGATTCCTTTTGTATGTGTGTGCAGACCTGTGAAGAATGTTCCCCTAAGATAAGCCCCACCCGCGTCTTAGATGAGCCAGCACCGGGTCCAATCTGAAGCCTGGCGAAGGGTGCTGTCCTTGCCAGCTGAAGAGCCAGACTCCCTGGCTCTATTTCTCCTCCCACGTTGGCTGCCTGGCTCGGTTTCCTGGGGACCTTAATGGTTTGTCTAGAGAATGCCTGGAAGTTAGAAGGGGGCAGACCCTGGGGAGCACTCAGACAGACCTGGGGGTGGGAGAACAGCAGAGGAAGTGTCAGTTATAAAGTCACAGCTACGGAGTCCTGGGGTGCTCCCTGCCCTTTCTGGCTGGTACCTGAGTACCTCCTTTCAGCAGCCACCGAGTTCCATGAGCCGTACTTTTGTTACCCCTATAAGGCCACATGTAAAGCTCCCACGGCTGCAAGAATCCTCCCATTCTCCCGTTCTTGCAGACAGGGGTCTTTTAAACTCCCAACCATTGCCCATGCCACCCCCTCTATGGGCTTCACCCCCTATCCCCCACCTCCTCCCATTCCTGCTCCACCCCCCACCAGAGGCTAGGACCCTAGTCTTGGCAACTCTCCAGGTCTGAGGGTGTCTTGTCTCTGGAAGACAGCAGAGGCCTGTGTGACGGACAGTAGCAGGGCTGGTGCAGAGGTGGGCCCAGGAGGCCCTCTGCCTGGGTCACGCGTGTGAGGATGGGGAGAGGACAGCCTGACTAGTCAAATGTAGGGGGAGGGGAGAGGGGAGACAAGAGCAAGAATGACAGTGGAGGCTCTGTGAAGCTACTGAAGGCCCTACCCTTCCCAGGAGGGCGATTTGTGCTCCACACTGCAGAGAGTACCAGCTGGGAAACAGAATACCATTTCGAACATGCACACAGGAGTTGGAGCGGGGGAGGGGGCTGGAATTTGGGACCAGCACTCACTTCCTTTCTGGAAGTATGACTGGAGAGAAGCAAGGATGATAGCGTGCTGGGTGTGCAAGGACTGACGTTTGTCTGGCTTTGGCGTGGGCCTGGGGCATTTCAGAAGCGTAGTGGGAAACCACTGCTGAGTCTACAGAACACCCCCTGGCCAAACGCCCTGTGCTTCGGAAAGCGGTTGCTGCTCCTGGCCAGAGTAGGAACCAGAACCAGACAGTTTTTTTCACGAGGTGACCCTTCGCAAGGAAGGAGACCGAGAAAGGCCTCTCAGATGTGAAAGAGCCTCCCCCACTTAAGATGCTTCAAGAAGCAGCTGCCAAATGGGCCACCTCCCTGTGTTTCAAGGCTGCCATCTGGTGGAAGGTCGGGGAATAGCAAATGCTTTAAACTAGGCTCTTCCTCTAGGGTCTCCTGTAACTGTTGATTCAGTTATTGAGTGTTACATACCCTCCTCCCCCATAAAGAGCTTTCCAACTGGGAGAAAGCATCTCTAGTCCTATTTGATTGGCTGGCAAACAGAGAAGGTAACTGACCTATGAAGGGTCACGTGCCTCGATCCAAATCCCTTTGTGTCTTCACAGTACCAGTCAGCAATGCACAAGATACTTGGCACTCGAATCTTGCCCAACCTTTGACAACGACGTGTGCTTGTGTGGATGGCTACAGAGATAAGTGTCCTCAGGTAGCACTCGCCTGCATCACCATGGAGCCTCTGACGACTCGCTCCTGCCTGTCCGGCTGCACCGTGCTGTTCTCACGATCCATCAGCTACCAAGACCCACAAATTTGGAAGGCCAAATGATGTCCTCTCCAGTGAAGGTTCTGGAGTGGGACAAATTAGCCAGGAGGGTGGGGAGACGTGGGAGCCCATGCTGGGGTGATGCCAAAGCTGGGTTTGAACTTCAGCCTCCAGAGCAGCAAGACACTGCATCTGTGTGACGTTGGCCCACTGGGCTTTGGCATTTGTTGTATTTGGCTTGGAACGTTAATGCGGGCACGGCCTCAGTGTCGCGGTTCATCAGTTGGACCAATGTCAGATCTCACAGGCACCGCCGTGTACAAACTAGTGTGTTTGCACCATTGTGCCCCTTGTGCTGGTTTCATAACTTTTTTTTTAATTGATTTCTAAAGGCAAGTGAGATGGCTCAGTGGGTCAAGTACTTGCCACTCAAACCTAATGACCCGAGTTTGATGCCCCTGGGACCGACACAGAAGAGGAAGAAGAGAACCAGCTCCACAGTTGTCCTCTGACCTCCACACACAGGCTGTGGGAAGTGCACCCCCACATCATATATGCATAGACACGGTAATAATAAATGATTTTGAGTTAGAGTAATTTCTCAGCATTTTAAAATCATAACAATTCCATATCGTTATTTTTTTTGTCTGAAACCCACATTTACACATGATGCTGTCTGGACTTTGCAGCCCTTCCAAACCTTTCTCTTCCACCAGACTCTGAAGACTATTTGGTCACCATGGCCCAGGGGCACAGTTTAAAGAGGTGGCACAGTACTGGAAGACATGAACAAAAGCCAGTTATCTCCCTGCCTGACCTTTCTACTTTTAAATAGTATGTTCAACTTGGTATGCTGATCTCTTTCTTTTGTGGGTCTAGAACTGAAGATGAAGACTTATCTCGCTGAACCTCAGGCTGAGCCTGCTCCTCTCCTGTCTTCTCTCTGTGACTGAACTATAGGATTTGATCTTCGAAAGACTTTCCTGAATAGCTACAAAGGGGACTAGAGGCACCCTAAGGTCACACCACATGCCCAAGGTCACCTTTAGGAACGCTGTTGGAAGGAATATAGAGATTGGAATTGCAGGTTCCTGAGCTGGAGGCCCTTATTCCCCAGGCCACATCTCATCTCACTGAATAAAGAATGTATTAAAAGGGAGACACCCTAAGGATGGATGTATAAGGAAGGGAGCACCCTTCAGGAGAGGAGCCCGAGGGTGCTGTGAGATCCCAGGACCTGTGACTCTGGGAGACAAGCGTCTTGGGAAGGATATCACCTTGGACTCCAAGAGCCTCTGAGGCCCCCATCAGTTCTGAAAAATCCTAATGATCTGGCCAGACCTCCTGGCTCTACTATGGAAGAATGTGCCTACCACTATGGAGGGCAGAAGAGGTGGCTGGAGCCCAGCATCAAGACCACAGCATTCCCAGAGCAGGTTGGGAACTTACAGAAGAGAGAAGATGCTGTCCCTATCTGTGGCACTGGGGCCATTATCTACAAGTCAATTCCCTTGTGGTTGACTGGTCGATTAGCTCCCCAGGAAAGAGTCCTGCTTGGAAGTTTGCAGTTAGTGTTGCAGACACCAAACCCTGTATGTGAAATTAAGAGCACACACCTCACCAGATGCATGCCCCCAAAGCCAAGCTGGGACAGAAGACAAGGAAACTCCGCAGACCAGGAACAGCCTAGTGTTTCCAAAAAGTGAATTTCTGAGCAGTGGAGATCGGTCCTGATGGAAGATGGTAAAATGAGATGGCTTTCACTTAAGCAGATGGGGGGGGCTGTCCCAGACAGTGCTATAGCCACACAAAAGGCCTTCCTCTCTTCGAACCTTAGCTCATTTATGTAATCGGTCTCTGAGCACTACCCATCAGGTAGCCATAAGAGTCACCCAATATATGGCCATCTTCAGCAATGGCCTTTGATGACACACAGCTTAGAGCTGTGGGCTTCTTTCCAGCACCCGTGACCAGAGCTTGAGAGTACTGTGAGCCCGGAATCTGACTCTATTCTTAACTGTCCCTGTATCAACTGTCTTTTGTCCATGTGGATGTGGTCAAGGCTCCTTTGCTCCATCCTTCTTCTCCACTACCTTTCCTTCCAAAGGGCTTTCACCCTCCCAGAACTCTGCCACAACATGCCCCGGATCAGCAGGCCTTACTCAACAGGGACTTGTTTGCTTGGCTTTCCCCCTGCACTCTTCCTAAACACATCCCCAGAGAAGTGCTAGCTGGGTCAGGGAGATGTCACTGGATGGCCCTTCTCAACTTTTCCTCAGTGTCCACCTGGGACCTGTCCCCAGTGCTCCAGGGAGTGTGTTGCCGTGGCCTCATATAGGGGATCTCAAATAGATTGGATGATGAGGTGGCCCTAAAGCCTTAGTAAGTGGGGACCTCTGCTTTTTTGCACAGACTGTCACAGGGCTTTTGAACTAGGACAAAGACCTTTCTCCTATGTTTTGCTTTCTATTGCTGCCATGAGCATCATGGGATAAGCAGCTTGGGGGTGAAGGGGCTTGCTTAACCTTACAGCTTACAGTTTGTAAGGAAGCAAAGTCAGGGTGGGGACTCAAGGCAGAAAGCAGAGCAGAGCCACAAAAGAATCCTACTTACTGGCTTGCTCTCCATGGCTTTCTCAGTCCGTTTTCTTATGCCTCCTAGAATCACTTGCCCATCTGAGGCACCGCCCATGGTGGCTTGGGTCCTCTGACATCAATCATTCGGCAAGAAGATGCCCCACAGACCTTTCTACTTGGAAGTCAAGTTGATGGGGGAAGTACAGGGCCTGGTCCTCCAGCTCAGCATCCCTTAGGCTTGGCCGTCTGTGGCCAGGAGGTCTCGATGCTGCCTGAACTTTGTGTCTGCAGATGGAGGTGGCTCTAGGGTGAGAGGGCTGGGCAGGCCCATCAGGGTAGGACGTTTATGTACTTCATAGAGAGGACTGCAGCGGGTCTGGTTGAAGATGACTGCCTTGCTTGAGGCCACAGCCCTCTGTGAGAGGCTGTGTCCTTTGCCGATTNCTTTCTACTTGGAAGTCAAGTTGATGGGGGAAGTACAGGGCCTGGTCCTCCAGCTCAGCATCCCTTAGGCTTGGCCGTCTGTGGCCAGGAGGTCTCGATGCTGCCTGAACTTTGTGTCTGCAGATGGAGGTGGCTCTAGGGTGAGAGGGCTGGGCAGGCCCATCAGGGTAGGACGTTTATGTACTTCATAGAGAGGACTGCAGCGGGTCTGGTTGAAGATGACTGCCTTGCTTGAGGCCACAGCCCTCTGTGAGAGGCTGTGTCCTTTGCCGATTTAGCTCAGCCCTGAGACCTCCATCCTAGATTCCTCTGCCAGTCAGTTCCTCTTCCTGGTCTGCCCAAGCTGCTCTCTGAGACCTAGGACATTTCCATTTCTCTGGGGCAGACATTCCAAGCCCTGGCCACCCTTCCATCAGTCTACATTGTTAAGCCCAGATCCACGGAGATCCCCCAAACCAACAAGGAGACTGAGTTCTGTATGTAAAAGCAAAGAGCATTTATTTTTATTCAAGTTTGAACTCGGACTCTCAGTGTGTCCAACACATTGGCACAATCAGGAAGCCCTGAGCTCAGCTGGGGTGGGGTTTTTCTAAAAGCAGAGGTTAGGGTGAGGGATTTCTAAGGTTCAGGATCCCTAATTGGCTGACATTTGTCTAGGGATGCCCTGGTGAAAAGCGATGGATGTGTGCTGGGAGGTGATCCTATCTGTAATGGTTAGAACACTAGGAATTTTCTTTGCATGGTCAGTTCCTGGGTGGTCTCAGTGTATAGTTTCCTTGGAACCAGGTATTGCTTCAGGGTAAAGTACTGAAACTCAGGTCCTTATTGAGCTTGTCGTGGCTGGGCCACAGAACACGTGTGTCACATGGGACACATGCGAGCCTATTAGGGACTCCACCTCACTTTTCAGCCGAGCAGATGGCCGAAGGGGAAGGGCTGTCATTTGTAGATGGACACAGATATCTCAACCCACCCTATCACCACAGAAACAGCTGCACCTACTTCTTTATAAACTGTCTTTCTGAGCTTTCTGTGAGCATGGAAGGAGCTGTTGCTGTAACCTGGTGTGCTTAGATCCAAACACCCAGATAGGAAGAAGCATTCCTAGGAGGATGCTGACACCAGAAGGGGGCCTGGTGAGGAGCTGAGAGAGCACGTGACTGAACGGAGGAGTGGGGGATGCTGAGTCGGTCCACAAAGGATGAGTGAGTGAGAGTGAATGAGAGAATAAGCCCATAAGTGGACCCGTGGAAGGACAAGCCCGCAGATGAAGGCTCAGTTGGTGACTGAGTGAGTCAGCACAGCGTAAGTGAGTGGGGGCTGGGTAAGTCAGTGACTGGAGAGTGGACTAGGTGGATGAGTGAGAGCGTGAAAGGAAGCGTGAATGAGTGAGCAGATGAGGAGCCGATTAGTGACCGAGTGAGTTAGGGAGTGGGTGAATGCACGAGTGACCAAGGGTGGGCTTCGGAGCACACAAGTGTCTGGAGCAAAAGCAGAGGGTGAGATGCCCATGGTGGGCCTCTGGGCAAGCGGTGGAATAGGTGGCTTCTGTGGTTCTAAGATGGCAGTTGTCACGCTCCATGGTCAGGACCACATAGCTCTGGCATGCTGACTCTATGGTTCTAAGATGGCGGATGGTGGCTACCGCATAGCTCTGGCACGCTGACTCCATGGTTCTAAGATGGCAGCTGTCACGCTCCATGGTTAGGACACATAGCTCTGGCACACTGATGTTGCTCAGACATCAAATTCCCGTTTCATCTCTGCACTGCCTACGTGTCCTGATGGAGACGGCCATGACCTAAACACTCCCCTGCTAGAGTTTGTATGGGCTTCTCCATCTAGGTGTGGGCCTGTGTGTTTTTTTTTGTGTGAATTGTGTCTTGCTGCCTTGGGCTTGTCTGTCAAAGCTCTCTGTATGGCAACACATCATTCCGAGTGTGTACCAATGAACACATATTCAGTGAGTGCCGTGCAACTTCTCACCCCGGTCAGGACCTTCGGAAACAAGCAGAAACAAAAACACCTGAAGCCATCCAGCAGGGACAAGGTGTGTGTGTGTGTGTGTNTCTGCCCAAGCTGCTCTCTGAGACCTAGGACATTTCCATTTCTCTGGGGCAGACATTCCAAGCCCTGGCCACCCTTCCATCAGTCTACATTGTTAAGCCCAGATCCACGGAGATCCCCCAAACCAACAAGGAGACTGAGTTCTGTATGTAAAAGCAAAGAGCATTTATTTTTATTCAAGTTTGAACTCGGACTCTCAGTGTGTCCAACACATTGGCACAATCAGGAAGCCCTGAGCTCAGCTGGGGTGGGGTTTTTCTAAAAGCAGAGGTTAGGGTGAGGGATTTCTAAGGTTCAGGATCCCTAATTGGCTGACATTTGTCTAGGGATGCCCTGGTGAAAAGCGATGGATGTGTGCTGGGAGGTGATCCTATCTGTAATGGTTAGAACACTAGGAATTTTCTTTGCATGGTCAGTTCCTGGGTGGTCTCAGTGTATAGTTTCCTTGGAACCAGGTATTGCTTCAGGGTAAAGTACTGAAACTCAGGTCCTTATTGAGCTTGTCGTGGCTGGGCCACAGAACACGTGTGTCACATGGGACACATGCGAGCCTATTAGGGACTCCACCTCACTTTTCAGCCGAGCAGATGGCCGAAGGGGAAGGGCTGTCATTTGTAGATGGACACAGATATCTCAACCCACCCTATCACCACAGAAACAGCTGCACCTACTTCTTTATAAACTGTCTTTCTGAGCTTTCTGTGAGCATGGAAGGAGCTGTTGCTGTAACCTGGTGTGCTTAGATCCAAACACCCAGATAGGAAGAAGCATTCCTAGGAGGATGCTGACACCAGAAGGGGGCCTGGTGAGGAGCTGAGAGAGCACGTGACTGAACGGAGGAGTGGGGGATGCTGAGTCGGTCCACAAAGGATGAGTGAGTGAGAGTGAATGAGAGAATAAGCCCATAAGTGGACCCGTGGAAGGACAAGCCCGCAGATGAAGGCTCAGTTGGTGACTGAGTGAGTCAGCACAGCGTAAGTGAGTGGGGGCTGGGTAAGTCAGTGACTGGAGAGTGGACTAGGTGGATGAGTGAGAGCGTGAAAGGAAGCGTGAATGAGTGAGCAGATGAGGAGCCGATTAGTGACCGAGTGAGTTAGGGAGTGGGTGAATGCACGAGTGACCAAGGGTGGGCTTCGGAGCACACAAGTGTCTGGAGCAAAAGCAGAGGGTGAGATGCCCATGGTGGGCCTCTGGGCAAGCGGTGGAATAGGTGGCTTCTGTGGTTCTAAGATGGCAGTTGTCACGCTCCATGGTCAGGACCACATAGCTCTGGCATGCTGACTCTATGGTTCTAAGATGGCGGATGGTGGCTACCGCATAGCTCTGGCACGCTGACTCCATGGTTCTAAGATGGCAGCTGTCACGCTCCATGGTTAGGACACATAGCTCTGGCACACTGATGTTGCTCAGACATCAAATTCCCGTTTCATCTCTGCACTGCCTACGTGTCCTGATGGAGACGGCCATGACCTAAACACTCCCCTGCTAGAGTTTGTATGGGCTTCTCCATCTAGGTGTGGGCCTGTGTGTTTTTTTTTGTGTGAATTGTGTCTTGCTGCCTTGGGCTTGTCTGTCAAAGCTCTCTGTATGGCAACACATCATTCCGAGTGTGTACCAATGAACACATATTCAGTGAGTGCCGTGCAACTTCTCACCCCGGTCAGGACCTTCGGAAACAAGCAGAAACAAAAACACCTGAAGCCATCCAGCAGGGACAAGGTGTGTGTGTGTGTGTGTGTTGACTCTGCCCTGCCTGGTCCCTGCTCACATTGCCCTGTTCCTTGTGACTCTTGCCACCTCTGCTCCTCAGCAATGTCTTTAGGAATGAAACAGTCTCCTTTCCTTATTCTGGTGAACTCTAAAGAAAATGCTGACTAAAGTCACATCTGCCGGCATGGGATCAGGGTCTCGGACTGGGCTTTGCTCTAAGGAGAATTCAGACTATCGTCTTTATCTTCTCAGCATGGGAGCAGGGGCTATTGATGACCTTTGGTAGGTTATAAAACCCTGTGAGAACTGGTGGTCCATGAGTCCGCCAGTAGGGGTGGCGCCCCGGGCCCATTCAGCAGTCTGATGTTCCAGACTTTCTTGGAATGCAGGCCCTGGTTAGTGTGATATCTGTGTTTCTTCGTTGTTTACAATGATTACAGGTTAAGTGCCCATGGTGGAGTCTCTTGGGAAGCAGTGTGGATGTGGCCCTCACAGGATGGGTGTTTGGAGGGCCATGGGGAGCATTTGTGAGCACTGTGCTGTGAGCCGTTCTGCCTCTCCCACCATGGGGTCTGTGGCCTGTGAGGAAGAGCAGCCACAGCACACTCCCGCAGTGGCAGTGACACGTTGAAGATGACCTCGTTGTGCTTATGAAGTTCTAAGCGAGAGGTAGCTGGAGTCTCTCTTCAGAACCATATAATTGCTGGCCACAGGGTGGACATTTTAGCATTAAAATTTTAATTTCAAAGTAAGTCATGCAAAAATACATTTTTTCAGAGCTCAAGCTTCTGCAGCTGCCCTTGACAAGGTGGAGGGGGTGACTGAATTTGCTGGGCAATCCCCAGGCATGATTTTGTATTTAAACTAGTCCTGGTAGGCACCTGCNTGTGAGAACTGGTGGTCCATGAGTCCGCCAGTAGGGGTGGCGCCCCGGGCCCATTCAGCAGTCTGATGTTCCAGACTTTCTTGGAATGCAGGCCCTGGTTAGTGTGATATCTGTGTTTCTTCGTTGTTTACAATGATTACAGGTTAAGTGCCCATGGTGGAGTCTCTTGGGAAGCAGTGTGGATGTGGCCCTCACAGGATGGGTGTTTGGAGGGCCATGGGGAGCATTTGTGAGCACTGTGCTGTGAGCCGTTCTGCCTCTCCCACCATGGGGTCTGTGGCCTGTGAGGAAGAGCAGCCACAGCACACTCCCGCAGTGGCAGTGACACGTTGAAGATGACCTCGTTGTGCTTATGAAGTTCTAAGCGAGAGGTAGCTGGAGTCTCTCTTCAGAACCATATAATTGCTGGCCACAGGGTGGACATTTTAGCATTAAAATTTTAATTTCAAAGTAAGTCATGCAAAAATACATTTTTTCAGAGCTCAAGCTTCTGCAGCTGCCCTTGACAAGGTGGAGGGGGTGACTGAATTTGCTGGGCAATCCCCAGGCATGATTTTGTATTTAAACTAGTCCTGGTAGGCACCTGCTGGGTGACCAGTACGGTACTGGGTCCTGAGTCAGCACCCTGCCCATCTCTGGACTTCCTTATTTCAAGAACTTCAGTGGATAGCCGACAAAGAGAAGACCCTGTGTGGTTGCTGCTTAGCACGGACTTTGGAAATGTGATGCCGTTGACTGGGGAGACCCAACTGTCAGTACCAGGACCCTGTGGTGGGCAGCAGAGAAGGAAAATCAGAACACACAGCAGAGACGGGTGGAGAATGGTCTAATGGAGTGGCTGGGAAGATCCACAAAGTGAGATGTATGCATGCGCACGC
>LOEQ01010229.1:2974-17827 GCA_001685075.1 Bramus lutescens | reverse complement strand
ATCAGCATTTATTTAAAATACAAGTGACAGGGTACAGACCATTGTCCCACAACAGTTGAGTTTGGGCTCTAGTGAAACTCATTAGAGTTAGCTCTTTATTGCTTCCCATGATGCAATTTTCCAGGCCCCTGCTGCCTGATATTCTCTCAGATACACAAGACATCTCCATAAATTTTGTCTAAAACCTTTTTGTTTTCTTATTTTTCAAATTCTTCATCATATTAGTTGGTTGGAATACAGAATTTTCTTTCAATGGAAATCTTTGTAATAGGATTATAATGAATTACATTTTTATGGATCCAGTTAAAAATAAAAATGGGATGCCTCCTTGTTGAAAAATGAGAATAATTTTAAGGTAGGAACAGCAGAACACTAAACCAAGAGCAAGACTGTCTTAAAGGACCTGGTCTTCTGAGATCTCATAGGTCATGTGCTTGTGAAGTTGGCCCTGGGAAAATAGCACAGGGTAGAGGACTGGGGTTTTAGGTGTAGTTTTGGCACACAGCTCTGTTGTATGATCACTTCTTGGACCATTTCTTTTTTGTGTCTGAAACAAAGAGTTCAATTAAGTGCTCTTTAAGAGCCTATGTGGTGCCAAGTTTATATGAAATGCCTTAAAGACAAATAGAATGGGCCTTATCTTTAAAAGCCTTTTACTTTGACCCCATGAATGAAACCATGCACATGCAAGCCATACATACATTCAATGCCCAGACATGTGTAGTGATGGACTCCACAGCAGCAGCTGTTTAGGTGGCTTTTCCCTTCCCCCATACATGCTCTCAGTGATGAGAGCTAGAGAAAGACCTTCAGGCTCCCCTCCGTACCATGGGAAATGTGAAAGCAAGAGACACCAACTTAGCTGTCAGAAAATGATTTTCAAGTGGCCAATTCTTTGGCTAGGGGCCTGATTTAGTCCTGGCACTCAAGGTTCCTGCACCATCTGAATGTGCATTTTTATCCAATTATTTGTCTAGATGTTGAATAAAAAAAGTCATTGCCATGGAAACCGTTATGTTTCATCAGCTTTTGTTTAAGATAAAGCAAAAGAACACAGGCTTTTCACAATGCCATGTCAACCTCTTTAATTTCACGGGGAAAATGAAAACCAGAGCTATAGCCTTGTTGCTAACTAGTGTTCTTAGGCAACATAACAACCACGGCAATCTGACCTGAAGCGCTGCATAGGTCAGTGGACTCGAGAAAACACCCAGAGCCACTGATAATCCCCTTAGTGCTTCTACAGTTCGAGAGAATTTTTCATAAATCCCCCTGACCACCCCATACAGCAAAATCCTCTCTGTGTGTGTGTCTCTCTGTTTCCATCTCTCTCTCTCTCCATGAGCGTGCATGTGTGTATTTCTGTGAGTTTCGGCAAACACATCAATTGCCAACTGTAAAATACAGAATGTTATCCCAACACCTATCTTCCTCCTCAAACTCCATTTTGCTCACCCTCCACAGCAAATTCCTAGCAACTTCTTATCTGCTCTTCATTCCCCCCTTTTTTGTTTTTGGTTTCGTTTTTGTTTTTGAGACAGGGTTTCTCTGTAGCTTTGGGGCCTGTCCAGGAGCTAGCTCTTGTAGACCAGGCTGGCCTCGAACTCACAGAGATCCACCCGCCTCTGTCTCCCAAGTGCTGGGATTAGAGGCGTACACCACGACTGCCCAGTCTCAGCTCTTCATTCTTATGTTTGTTCCTTTACCAGAATGTAATATAAAAAGAATCAAAGAATATAATACGAGTTGTAAACTTTTACATTTTTCTTTTTCATTTAGCATACTGTATCAGAGATCCAAATATCTCATTGTGATTGTGTATATCTAATGCTTTATTGACTTTTACTGTTAGGCAATGCTCAGCTGCATGTTTGTACCACATTTATTGATCAGTTTTCCTTTTCCTTTCTGTTTCTGGTATTTTTCTTATACATTTACTGCATGTGTGTGCTGTTGTAGGAAGGCACTGTGACCTTTGTGCAGAAACAATTTGGGGGAGTCAATTCTCTCCTTTCACGTTTCCTTGGTCTCTTTTGTTTCTACTATCACATGTGCTCTAGGCTAGCTAGCACAGACTTCTAGAGGGTTCTCTTGCCTCCATTTCCCATTTTGCTGTAGAAGTTCTGGAATCACAGATGCCTGCCACTTCATTCAGCTTTTTTACCTGCTTAGGCATTTTGCCATCTCTGATACAATTTTAAAGTTTTTTAAAATTATTTTTATTTATTTTATTTTTTTAAGTTTAAATGGAAATATATACCTCCCACTTCCTCCCTCTAGCTCTCAAGTTGATAATCTCTTCCTTTAATTATAATTGTTATCTAAAAACACACATGTATGTGCACACACACACACACACACACACACATATATATATATGTATATATATGTAGAACCCACTGAGTTTGTCTTTGTGGTATATATGGTTTCAAGGCTAATACTCTGAATTGGAGAACTAACAAGAGGGCTCATTCATGGGAGAAGTTCATTTTTCAAGTCCCATCAACCAGTAGCTGCCTATAGTTCATTGTCTAGAGGTAGGATTCCTCAAAACTTTCCCTTTCCCGTGGTAACATACCCATTGACACTGCTAATGTTCTGGTCCTATTTCTGCAGCCGCCTCTGGGAAAGGCTGTTTCACAGAAGACTTCCTGGTATTCTGGCTCTGAGAATCTTTCTTGCCCTTTCTTCCATAATTGTTCCTGAGACTCAGGATCAGAAGCTACACTATAAATGTGTCTGCAAATGTTGCACTCACCGTGATGCACTGATCTTCGTATTGTGCCCAGTTGAAGTTTTTCATGATGGTCTCTATTTTTGTAAAGAGAAGTTTCTTTATAAAAGAAGAAGGGTGGTAGCTATATTACCTGTTGGTAGAAGGATTAAAGTTGAATGTAGTAAGGAATTATGCTGGTCTAGCAAAGCGTTGGTAACAGATCCTTTTCTAAGGCCCATGACCTCACAGCCCCGGGAATCTGGCTTAAGTTGCTTAAGTTTTTACTACCAGGTATAATACCACCACCCCCACTACTGTCCAATTAGACAGTTATTGGTTGCATGCAATATGTGAGCACCACTCTTTGCACCTTTAATGCATATCTTTCCATGCTGGTAATTGCTGTGGTCCATAGGTGTTGAGCTTGGTGGGCCAATCAATTGTTTCTCTGACTTCTAATGTTTTTCAGATCTGTGAAAGCTAGACTTCAGGAAAGAGGGTTTCAGGTTAGACATAGTTCAAGTCGACTGAGTCATTTTCCCTAAATGTTGGTGTTTTCAGCAATAGAAGGCCACCTTAAACCCCTGATAGATAAAAAGACTATATTGATAATCCATATCATTTGGGGCGTCATTGTCCTATTCTGACCGACCCTTAGGAAGAGGTTTGTTGTGTCTGGTACTGGAGTTTTTGTTAGTCTGTGATTCTTGTAGGGGACATTGGCAGCCCTAGTGGGTTAATTTCCTTTAATATTAACCAAGGTTATTTGATAAAGCCTTAAAGAAAGCTATTAATTTCTATTTTCCTAAAATTATACACAATAACCATAGGTGTGTGTTTGGAACTGAACATTTCTTAATGTTGAATATTAAAGTTTGGTGAAGTCTAATTTATCACAGATTTTAAAGCAGATTCTACTGTTCTGTCTAAGAACGTCTGCCTAACTCAGTAACACAAACATTTTCTCTTAAGTATTCTTTTAAATTTTGGTAGCTTTGTGTTTTACATTTACATATATATGATGCTTTACAGTCAATTTTTGTATAAGAAATAAGACTTAAGTCAATGTTTGCTTTGTTTTTATTTACAGTGTCCATTTGTGGGAAGAAAATTGATTATTCTTTTATGCACTGAATAGCTTTTACGCCTTGTCGGCATTCAAGTAGCCACATTTGTGCAGAAGCATTTCCAGGTTCTCAATTGCTTCGGCTTTGCTTGTTTGTTTTTCTTTTAGAAAGACTGTGACCTTTGGACTACTTTAGCATTAAAACTTTGAAATAAAGTACTGTAAATTTCTCAATTTAAGTTTTTGGGGGATCTTTTTCTAGGAGTTTTAAGATTCTAAAGCCACTACCCTTTCAGATTTATGGAAAATTGTTGTGGTATATTTATTGCAATTGCACTGAAACAACAGTTCAGTCTGGTGAGAAATGTCAGGCTAACAACCTTGTCTTTCTGTGGGTATCTCTACATTCCTCTAGGCTTTCTTTCACTTTTTTCCATCTGTGTTCTGTGATTTCTCAGCAAACAGCTCCTGAATGTATTTATGCACAATTTTACCTAAGGAACTCTTGGCTGCTATATTTTAGTTTTACTGTTCAGCATTTTCTCTCTCTCCTGAGCGCATATCCTCTAAGGTTCCTACCCCTCTTCTCCGATTGCTGACCCTAAATCAGAACGATGAAGAAGCCAAGAGACAGCAGCTCCTGGGACCTTCACACACACCCTTATTAGCAGTCTTCTGCTTAGAAGTAGTTTTGTTTCCTTTTCAGACTTGTCAGGTAGTTCCTTTTTGTCTTTTGCTGAGACTTTTGCCACAACTTTTGGCAAAGATGGATTTTTGTAGGCTTATGTCTTACATCAGAAGCCATCAAACTCTCTGGTGTTCGTTACTTTGTGTTGTAATAAAGCACAGTGGCCAAGGAAACTTACAGGAGGAAGTGTTTGTTTGACCTGACTGCTCCGCAGGGGCGAGCCCATCTGTGAGGCACTGTCGCAAACATTTTACGTTCGTCACCTTTCTGTCACTGTGCTAAGACACTGTTGTGGACTACATGGTAAGACCCTGTGCAAACAAAAAGAACTGCAAAGTAGAGTTGCCTAAGAATGGAGATTGTGGTGCAGTGGAGAGAGGCCAGCAGGGCTGTACTCTGTCCAAAGGTCTATTCCTTGTTCTTCTGTCTTCAGCGTCAGTGTCTGAAGATTGTCAGGGACTCTCCCATGGCTCTTGGTTGTGATTCTACAGTCTTCTTGGCTTCCAAAGTCACTTTTCCCACAAATCTCACTCTCTTCATTCTTCCAGTGATACACATGCTTTTCTTGAGAGCACACAAAGATAACCATCCTATCTTAAAATCTTTAACACAATCACATATGTAAAGATACTGTCTCCTAATTTTAAAATAAAGTCTTTATGTCCGATTAACAGTTTATCTGTGCTGTGATGATTCCTGAACGCAGCAGCACCCAGAGCCAGCAGGCCTTCAGAAAGTTACTTGCCTTGTGGATCTGCATGTCTTCTGATCAGTGGATTGACTGCAGTTGGCTGAGTTTGTTTGTGATTGGCTGAAGCTCAGCTGACTACTAGAAAATAGATGCCTGATTTAAGTGTTGTTTGTGTAGTGCTGAGTTTGGTTGCAGCTGGTTAGCCTATGAACTAGAAGGGTATTCTCACTGCAGTGGCCTCATGCTGATTTAACCCAGCAGCATTTACAAGTCCCAGGGATTAGCACCCACTATCGGGGAACATTACAAAGTTTACCACAAACCCCAAAAGGCCAATTTTCAAAAGTATCTCCTTTACAGGAGACTTTTACAGACCACATCTTTCACAAATTGTTTGTATTTGGTGGTAAAATTTGAGGCAAAAGGACCAAGTGACATCTTAATGTCATGTGTTTGCCATTTAGAAGCATTACTAGTATTATTTGCTGGGCCTCATAAACCAAGAAGTGTGGATGTCATCTCCAGGGGGTTTCCTCACATCAAAGGCCATCCATGTCTTCGTTTAAACTTTTGTGACCAACACAAGGTGTATTTGTGACCAGCTGAGTTGTCTCGATTGACTTTTCTTTAACTCAAGTTCTGATATTTCCCAGAAACCATAGACAGCCAGGCAGCATCTCCTTTTGTTCATTTTTATAAGTTCCTGTGTGAACTGTGAATTGCTATAAACAAAGGGGAGCCTTTTATTGGACACATTCTCTTCTTACTGGTTCCCACTGCAGCACCTAGTCACGAGTCTCCTGACAGAGTTTTGGGATTCTAGGGAAAAGGAAAAGGAGCCATGTCTGCTGAAATGAGCACACAGGGTGAAGATGTACACTATAGAACACTAAGAGTTCAAAGGGTATGAAATTCACATGAACTTATTTTGGACTTTCTCTGACCCTTTACAGAAGAAAATCTGTACATCCGAAATGGAGGCAATAAACTCAGTTTAAGTTAGTGTCTGCAGTAAATGGCAGTTTTCCCTCCGAGTGGTTTCTAAAAGATGGCACATTTGTCAGAGGGTGTGTTCACTGTGCACAAACACTGCCAGGGTGATAGCATTCAGAGCCGGATTCTGAATTACTGAGGTCTTATGCTCATCTTGGGGATTTGACCAGAACTAGATTCACCCAGCCTGCACATCTGTTTCATCTGTCATCACTTTCTCCATGTGATTCTTTTCAGGGATTGAAGATCAAATTCAAATTCAGAAGGTGATCACTTGGTACTCTTGAAACAATTCGAAATAATTTCTTATTATTAGATAAATAAGAAATAAATAAGATAAATAATAATAGATAAAATAGTGTTCTGAAAAATTGAAAACTTCCTGAGAATCAGTAGATGCATACCTAAGTTGAGGACCTTAAAGAAAGCAAATATGTATTTGGAGGCATTCTAGCGTATGTCTGTAAAATTAAACTAAATCCTGTATCTGCTCATCATACTTTGCACCAGAATTCTAAAAGTAACTCCTCATCTTTAGTATACATTGCCTATTTTCAGTCAAGATCAAGCTATTTTTGAATATCCAATATCTGTTGAGACTTCTGTAGGCTCTTGAGAACAAAAATCACACAAATTCTAACTTCATGGAGGCTTGGGTGAATAGAAATTGGTAAGATAAATAATATGTTATAATTAAATGCCTTGGAAAAAAAACTAAAACCAGAGTGAGGGTGAGGGGGCGGAGCTACTGTTGACATGAGGTGGTCAGGAAAGACTAATGCCAAGGTCATGCTTGAGCAGACACTTCAAGGTGGTTGAAAGAAACTCCTAGGTTTAAACCTTCACTGCAATGTGGAATACATGCTTTAGAAGATAGGAATGAAGTATTGGCGTTGTGGCTATTGTTAGACATTTGCCTAGGGCAGTAGCTCTTAACATTCCTAATTTTAATACAGTTCCTTTTTTATTTTTTTAATACAGTTCCTTATGTTGGGGTGGCCCCAATCATAAAATTATTTTCCTTTCTCCTACATAACTGTAATTTTGCTACTGTTATGAATTGTAATGTAAATATCTGTGTTTTCCATTGATCTTAGGAACCCTCATGAACCAGTTGTTTGATCCCCCAGAGTGGTCATGACCCACATGTTGAGAACCACTGGCGTAGAGTGTCTGAGAACCTACATTCAATCCCTAGTACTGAAGGAAAATAAAAAAGATAGTGGTGGCCTTTCCTTTAGTGGAGCTGAGAAGGAGAGACTGAAATACCAACTGAATAGTCATGCAGATAAAGACAGAAGTACAGTTAGGACTGATAATTGCTGCACAGGAGAGTTTCTGTAAGGTGAGGATTGAGGTGTGAAGCATCTAATGGAGCTGTGAAGGACGAGGAACACTCTCTTTTAAGAGCGTGTTTAATGCTTCAACCAAGATGCAAAGACTGAGGAACATATGCTCTTCCCCCAAAGGGAGTGAAAGTGAGTTCATGAGTAATACTACCAAGTTCCTAGAATTCCAAAGATTTTGGTTTTTAGTGGTGGCCTAGTTGGCACCATTGTTTTTATTTTGTTTGTTTGGGATGACACACTATGTCCCTAACAGAGATTGCTTGAGATGGTTTCTAACTCTGCTGTAAAATGGGTGAAGTCCAGAGCCCCATCAACCTTGGGTTAGGACATAAAAATCCCCTAGAACACAGTAGCACTGGCTGCTACTCACAAGAACCTTAGTGGCAACCTAACCCACACTGTGCATTCAACACTGAAGACAGCCAGGGAAGTACCACCTAATTTGGGACATTAGAGAAAGCACTGCCTCCCACAGCTTCATGTGCTTTCAGATTGGAGAGTAAACTATGTCCATCTGGGAGAGAAAAGGAGATTTCTGATCATGGAAATATTAATCCTAATGTTATTTATGGGAACGGGGGGCATTTTCCTGGTGAACCCAGCTCTTCGTCGTCATGATTGCTCTGGTTCTGCCTGGAGAGGTTGCTCTAAACCACTAAATATATTCCTATAACACACTTTACTACGCCGTATTTTTAACACATCAAGGGGTTATTAAGTAACATTTGCTCACAATAATACATTGTTACTAAGTCTTTCACAGTGAAAGTTTTACAGCTCTTCTTACAAAACTGTATATCTTGATGTCAAAGCAATTTTAAAAAAGCAACTTCTCATTATAGCTTGATAATAGTGGACCAATATGTGATCAATATTTTTCAATTCAATATAGTTTTATTTTGGAATAAATTTTAAGCTTACAGAAATCCTGTGAAGATGACACATCATGTAGTTACTTACCCCTCATCCATTATTAACATTCCAAGCTCTTTTAATATGAATAAACTTGCCTTTAACTCAGGTTTGGGGTACTAGACAGAAAAATGGTCCAAAAAAGTTTTTTTTTCCCCAGAGGAAATATCTGAAAAGTTTATATCTTAAATTGGGCACCACAAAGAGGACATTCAAACATAATTGCTTCATAGAAGAGGTTTATTTGATCAGAGTCAGTCTTCACAGTGATGGACAAAATATACAGAACAAAAGGAAACAGGATGGTGAATTCGGATTATAACTGTTAAGTGTTTCTCTCCTATTCCAGGAGCATTTTGTATTCTCCATTCTTCAAGAATGATACAGAATTTCAGTTCTGTCTTCATAAGATAACATTTGTTTGATAAGTGGAAAATCCTCTGATGTTTTTCAGGTTGTATCCACTTATTTTTAGCTTTGGCTTAGTGGGAGTCTGTAATTTACAGATTTGATTCCTTTTTGTCTTGATGAGCCATGTAAAATGTAGCTTTTGCTTATGAGATGTCTTAAAATATATTTGACATTAAAGTATATTTTGAATTTGAATTCCAATTAAAATATAGTTATATCACTTCCCTCCTTTCTCTTTCCTTCCTCCAACTCCTCCTTGATGTACCCCCTCCATCTTATTCTTAAATTTATGGCCTCTTTTTCTTTAATTATAATTGTTACATACTCATATAAATGAATAAATGTTTAAATACAATCTGTAGAATATGTTTAGTGTTGCATTACATATATGTTCTCATGCCTGACCACTTGGTACTGAATAACCGACTATGGTGGTAATCTCTGGAAAGACTGATTTTTTTTCACTCTCTTAGCAGTCAAGAGTTTTCTCTAGCGTGGGACTTCTGAGATTTTTCCCTGCCACATAATCTCATGTCTATTGGTACTGTTATATGTTTTTGTTATATATTACTGTTATATATTATTGATATATATTGCTGTTATTTATCATTGATATGCACGGTGTACAGGTTGAGACCCCCAGAACAATAATATGAAATATGAAGTCTAAGCAATTTTAAAATCTGAGATACATTTCAAGGATCAACATGATGTCATGTTGTAGAATTCTGCAACTAAATGAATGTGATTGGTTGCAATATGACAGATTTCCTCCAAGCTTTGCATGCACGGTATGCCTGTAACAAATTATTTTCCCTTTTATACTGTGTCGTCACCCCCAATGTATATCATATGTGTGCTCAAAATACTGCACAATCCAAAACAATTCTGTTTCTAAGCATTTTCACGAGGGAAACTCAATACGTATTAGTACCTGTTATCTATGCATCTACTTACCTGCAATGTCTCAGACATCTGATTGTGATATTCCTCTTGTATTTCATAAATACATCATAGTTTCTGACTCTATGGAGTAGTTATAGCTACATGTGAAAGGGGAAGGGAAACATAGTTCAAATTATTTTATAACGTGCTTTCTTGCAATTTTGAAGGAAGAAGCCAGAAAGAACTCCTAAAAATGTTAAGTTCTTGTCACCACGCTGCTTTTTGTCGGCCCCACTGTCTGTTCTTTTTCTTTCACCTGGAGTCATTTTGCATTCTTCAGTGTGCAGCTCTTTCCAGTAGACTGGCTTTACACTGCTTTGCAGCCTGGACTCGGCCCCCCAAAAGATATTAGAGCAGTTTAATGCCTTGCTAGTTATACTGAAAGCTGAGGTTACTGAGGCAGAGCACGATACAGTTGTCCAGGCTTGTCGCTTGGGGAGTGGGGTTGTCGAGAGGCTTTAAGTTTAACTTACCAGCTTTGGCAGTGGCCAAAGGCAATGAGTAAAGACCATCTTGGAGTGAGAGAGTCAAGGAACTGCCACTCTGGAGTTCAGATGGAGTTCATTCGCTTGCAGTTTCCATCTTAGGCTTAACTGTCTTGGGATATTAATTTAGTTTGGGGGCCTATAGAGTTCTGAAAAAGGCATGATAGGTCATTGATTAACAAACTGCTCATGGAGAGTTGGATGTCCCTCAGCAACAATGCTAGTTGGCTATGAATGTGATACAGAGCTAGCCTATGTACTCCTAGATATTTTAATGATGTGTTTCAGGCCCTTAACTCCTTTCCCTACCATAAAAAACACACTTGCAATAAGCCTGGAATGTCCGGGAGGAGTTTGCCAGTAAAACTATATGGCTTTGCTTTTCTTTACTATAAATGTTTATATTTTAAGGCACACTCAAAACTCCATAACAAAAGATTTAAAAAGCAATCAAGCCCTAAAAGAAATGTGTGTCACAATAATGGAAAGCATGCCTTAAGCATACACAAAATTTTGCGTGTTTTGCCTAACTTACCCTTATTTTCTTCATGGTTTTCTGCAAGATCATTAGATACATGTGACTGGAATAGCAGAGGCAGGAGACTTAGGTATTGAAGAGACTCTTTTACCCAATAGTAACACTGCTACTACAAGAGGAGTTAGGGTTAGAAAAATTGATTCATATAATGAAGTATGAGGCATCCTAAAGGCTAGCTATATTGATTATGGGGGAAAGGCCATTTTTGACCCAGATTAGGACTTTTCCTGGGGCCGGTTATTTTATAGATATATACTACCAATCCTAAAGAGAGCCCAGACTAGGAGAAGTATTTGGATGAATTGGGAAAGTTTGTCATTTCAACAATGGGAAAATAAATTGTCAAAGCATGCATGCTCTAACTCACGAGTATTACTTTTGATTATGGAGAACTTGTTAAGAAGTTGAGACCAACTTTTGCAACAAAATCTGGAAACAATCTTAAGAAGAGGAAGCTTTGTATTTGAAAAGTTTTTATTTCAAAGGATTTCAGAAGTAATTTAAAAAATATGTTAATGGCAATACTCCACGCCTATATCATAATTGTGGTATGCTTGGGGACACCAACTGGAATCCCAGAATGTTTTTAGGTAAATGATTCTCAATTTGTTTTCCAGGAAAGAGCAGTGATGTCTGACTACGGTCTTGCATCTCAGGTGGAGTCTCTCATTTATTCTCTCCACTGTGACGGGGTGGAGATATTGACTGGGCTTTGGAATAGGCAGTTCTGTGAGAAGGACAGACATGCATGCATACAGACTTACAGACCTTCTCAGGCAGTATAGAGACTTCTGACATTTAGAGACACCTTGAGACTTGGTAACAAGGCCGTACCACTGAAGACAGAGACAAGCTCTCAAAGAGAGCCCGAGGCTCATCCGACAGCTCCAGATAAAAGTTCCACAGACCTTTAAGGATGTTTCCAAAATGTATGTTTTGAAAATGTCTGTTTTGAGTTTAAGCTCCTCCATTATTTGCCAGGAATGTTCTTTTATGTCTGTGTAAAATGTGGAAATTCACACATAGCTCAGCAACATGTGAACTGTGCAACATTCAGTATAAGAGTGTTCTGAGCTCGGTGTCTTTATGCTTCTCTGTGTCTGTGGTTTACTTTCCCTGTAGATGCTATTGTGTATCTGGCTTGTCTCTTGCCTCGGTGTGTCCAGTGTTTAGACACATTTAGTTACGGCTTTAAACGCAGATGGGAAACCATGTGAGTTTTTAAACATTCGAGGCCTTTGCTGTGGTTTTTAATGTGTCTTTCCCAAGTTGCTAATAATAACTCTTTCTGATCTTTCTGGTAGCAGTGAGGAGCTTCGTGGGTGATTCAGTTGCTCTTTCTAAAAGTGATTTATAGAGTTTTCCTTCATTGGGTATTCTTGGGCAGTAAAAGAACTGTAATATACTTGATCCAGGTTGGTATTCTAGTCCTCTTAAGTTGTTCTGCCTTTGTGTCAGGGCTTAGAGTAGGAAGGGATCATTGTTTTCTGTTGTCTGTTGCTTTAAGGTTTTTATCAGATTTTTGTAACTTTGATGACAGTTTGAAATAGCAGTGAGCTTTTTTCTAATTATGTTTATGCACTTTGGTACCAATCTGTAATGTTGTTTCCTATGGTTAATATCTGTGGGCTTAGCCTGAGTTCCTCTTGTACATTAGTTAACACCTAACTAAGTGGTTCTTGGAATCAGTTGAATTGTTTGCTAAATGTTCATTTTAAAACGAAAGGCTGTTAGAATGGTGATGTAATCTTAGAATTTTTTTAATCTAATCAAGTACACCCAGCAAATATATTCAAACTGCCCTTGGACAGCCTGCTCAAAGCCAACATTCTCCTCCATGGGAAGCATTCCATTTGTAAACGTTCTAGTCAAACCCTGGGCAGAAACCAACCTCCTGTGGCATCTAGTCATTCGTACTAAATGATCTTCTGAAACTGGGTAGAATTTCTCACTCTTGCATGTTTGAAGCTGGTTAGCATGATCCACAAAGTTTTCTTTCTCCTAAAACAAACACACACGGTCAGTTCATATAAAATGGGCCAGGGATCTAGTATTAATTTTTTTCAGTCAACAAGTGTTTTTTTCTGAGGACTATTTGTGTCATAAAATAAATTTGTAATTAATTGCTCTACTTCCTTTCTCCTACAAAGCATGTTAAATTAGACTTTTGTCTAGTTTCCATATTTCCAATGGATGCTTTAAGCCTAAATACAGGCCTTTGTATTCAGCCATATTTCTTAGATTCACTATATGAGTTATCACATCTTGATCATTCAAACTTTCCTTTTTCATTCATAGCTTTAGATGTGCTATGTGTGTTTTAAGGCAGTTTATTAGTAGACTATATCAAAGAGAACCGGGCAGTAACTAAGTTTTAAGAGTATCATACTCTGTGCTGAACTTTAAAGTAGTACATTTTGGAGACGGGCGCTTCTTATTTATTTATTTGTTTGTTTGTTTGTTTGTTGGTTGGGTGGGTGGTTGGTTGGTTGGTTTGCTGGTTGGTTTTTTGAGACAGGGTTTCTCTGCAGCTTTGGAGCCTTTCCTGGAACCAGCTCTTGTAGACCAGGCTGGTCTAGAACTCACAAAGATCCACCTGTCTCCGCCTCCCGAGTGCTGGGATTAAAGGTGTGCGCCACCACCACTTGGCCTGACATGGGTGTTTCAAAGGCATATTGCTCCAGCTTAAATCTCGTAAGCAATTAGTTTAGGTAAAATACCTTATCCAATGATTCTAGAAGGTCTGCTTGCATGCATTTTCGTATGTTAGCGTCCGGTCCATGTCGTTTCCAGGAAGTGACATTCTCTTTAGAACAATCTGGTATAGTTTCAGCACCTAATGATCACTAGAGATGCCATAAGAGTCCTTAGGCTTTTGGTTTCCAAATAGGCCTCCTGATAAGGTTTCAACAGAAGAGCCCATTGAACAGGGTCTGGTCAAGAGGTCTTCTGCCTTCAGTAGGTTAAAATGTTAATGACAGGGTTAGAAAGGATAGCAAATATCTTTTGCTTTGGAAAAAAAATGCTAGTTAAGCCTCAGGATGAGTTGAATAGAGCTGTTCTGTTTAAAAATTTGACTTCAACCTCAGGGGTGTGAAGATGTCAGAAGTCGAGACACAGTCCAACAATACAGCCCTTGTTGAATTGATGCAGGGACATGAATGCTGCCCTCTGAAAACTGAAGAGAGGCTGCGGATATGCCGTGAAGCTTACTGCTGCACCTACTGGGTTGAGTCTGGAAGAACGGCACCAGACAGAGGTCCATGACCTCCGAGCTTTCATCGAAGACTTTCCTCACAAAGTGAGTATTTTCTGAGCTATAGCTGACAGCAAAGGGGCATTTGTTCTATAAAACCCAATGACATTTCTAACTACTGCAGGATTTCACTGTGAGCAAAGATGGCTTGTGGGAATTCCTTTGGAAACACTCTTTATTTTTTTTAAAGAATGTCCTATGCAAGTGCTGTGCTCACACCATGCTCACTCTTCCCCCTCCCGCCCAGCCCCTTCCATAGTCACCGCTGTCTCTTATCCTTTAATTATTATACACACACACACACACACACCCATACACATGCACGCACACACACACCCATGCTGAATCCCTGCAGTGCTGCTTAATGTAGATTGAGAGATGAGACCTTGTGACATTTCCCCCATCTTCATTGGTTGCCCAAATAAGGCTGGCACAACATAAAGCAATTGGTAAAATTATTCAGAACAGTCGCCTTCAATAGTGAAGGTTGCCATTTTTATAAGGGTTGATCTTATGAAACATTTTGAAAAAGAGGTTTGACTCTCCTGGTTTTAGTGTCTTCAGGTCAACTCTGCAACCCTCTCTATCTTCAACATTCCTTACTCTGGGATTCTATGCATGTCTCAGTGTGCTCCCGTCCCCAGCCTACAACTATTAATACAAATTCATGAGGCATAATTCACCTTTTTTTTATTAAAAGCTGCATATTTTGTTTCTCATTCTCTTAGTGGTGTAGGAAGTCCTTCTGTTTATGTATTGCTTTCATTGGTTAATCAATAAAGAAACTGCTTGGCCTGATAGGG
>LOEQ01010228.1:33755-48643 GCA_001685075.1 Bramus lutescens | reverse complement strand
TATCTATCTATCTATCTATCTATCTATCTATCTATCTATCTATCTCTATCTCTTCACCCCATAATCCCCTTACCTGTCAAATAAACCCTTTACCCAAGCTCTGTCCTCATGGCATATCTGTCTGTCTCCCACCTGATGCTGTCTCCCTCCCACCAGGGGACCTGCCAGAGTCCTGAGACCATGAAGAACCCATGCTTACTTCACTCTCTCACTTATGATCACTTTTGGGTGAGAGGACTCAAACCCTACCCCCTGATTCTGTTGAAAGAAAGGTTTTCTTTCATTCTCAGAGAATCAAGCCCTACATTGGGTACCAGTTGTGTGAGTCTCTGCAAACAACACAGCCAGCAGAGTGTTGTTCTACATGAGGCAAGAAGACAGCCCCATCACATATGAGTAGCCTGTGTTGGTTCAAACTTTGACACCCTGACACCAGGAAGTTTATTTTAGGAATATATGAGTACATCGGAATTTGCAAAAGTTATCCCGCTGATAATTAACTCGATTCCATATATACTGTTGAGTCCACAGGGATCATGCAAAGATGGGGAACAGACCACCAAAGTTTATTAAGACAGAAGCAAACTTTATTTCAGGGGAAAAAATTAAAAAATAAATCTCTATGGGGCACATTAAGCTTATCATCTAGCTAAGACCACAGCCAGAGATGGACTTGTTAGGCTGTGGCAATGGGTTGTTTTCAAACTCTGCTTTTTATAGAGAAAGCAAGCATTAGGCATGAACAAAAGAATTTTTATAATCTTGAGGTAAAACTCTGATAAAATTGCTTTTAATCACAATTTTCATTAACAGGGTTGTTTCAGTTAAACTAGTGTTTGTTTTTAGCTCATTGTTTCTCTCTGGTACTTGCTGATGGTGTTTACTGAAGCTCCGTATTCTCCTGATCCTGCCAGTTTTGCATAACAGAGAAGGGCATGGGACAACGCACAACCAAAAAGTCACGTACAACCCATCATTTAAAAGTTCACTCAGCTCACATAAGTTTCTGGTCATGAGTGACCAGAGGGTTATCTAAAAGCTGGCCCTCAGTTTGCAGAATGACCCTCAGTTTGCAGAATGACTCCCGTTTGCAGAGAGCCATCTCAGCCTTTCAGACAGAGCTATATGGGTTGTAAAGCAAAGTAACCCACTTTTAGTAGCTAATCCTTAAGCTGCCGAGAAAGCTGCTGACAGTCTGCTCTCATTCTTCTAGGCTTACAGCTTTATATTTCTTCATTTCTGCATTCTTGTTTCTGGAATCTACATGTCAATATTCTTATTCTTGGACTCTTCAGCACAACAAAACTTAAGACACGATTACAATGAAACTCTTGTAAGTACAAGTGATATCTTCCCTAGAGAGGTTCTATAGAGTAATAGGGAAAGCAGGCTTCAAAGTAAACAACTCATGATAGAGAGATTAGCACTATAGATGAACTGAGGAAAACGTAAGAGTTTGGGGGACCCAAGTGTGGGTGACCATACAGATAGCACAGAGGTCACCATGCTGTGCTCTTAACCACACTTGTGGTATACAAGGTATACATCTCTTTCGTTGAAGAGATAACACTATGTGTTTAACATTCCTGGTATCCCTAGTGCTCACCCGTGAGCACAAAGACTTTTATGCCCCATACTCATAAGATTTCCTCTGTGCGTTCATTTAGGTTGTAAAAGCTGATTACATGGGAAATCTAAGGCAAATAAGGTTGATTGTTAAAACATTAAAAGTTGCCTCTTAAAGGCAGGTTCAATAAACAGTTTGAGGATACAATAGGCTAGTAATCTTGTGTCTTAAGTAACCTCAAGGCGTGTTATAAATTCAGATTATGAGGAGCAAAAGTTCCAATTTGCTAGAATGTATATGCATAGAATACTGTATCGTCACACAATACCCTTGAAGGATTATTGTCCAAACGTGAAGAAGGATGTAAACAACTTAATGAGATTTAAGGCGAAATAACAGACATACTTTTGGATGAACACTAAGTCGATTTGTGGTACCCAGTTAAGAAAAGTTTTATTCCTATTGCATGATATGGTGAGTAAAATGCAATGTTTCAGGCCAAGCGTTTGTAAAGCTACTTGGCTTTGCTTAGCTGGGGACTTCAAGCAAGAGGGAATTGCACTTGCTCGTCAGACAAAGCATCTACTCATCAGGGCCAACATCCAGGCAACTCACAATCATGGGCCATCAAGAGGTGCTGAGAGCAGGGCACCAAGAAAAGCACAGTTTCATTGATTTCATGTAAAAGCATGGCTTTAAAATACTTTTAAGGGTGGGAAGGATGGCTCGGATATTAAAGTCTGGGTTCACAGTTTTTGAACTCCCTTTTTTATAACAAGAAGCAAGAAGCATTAATCAATAACAAAGGAATTTTTTCAATTTTGTGGAAAAACCATCTCTGGCTGTGGTCTCAGCTAGCTGATATGCTTTTTGTGTCCCATGAAGATTTATTTTTTATTTTTTTTCCTGGAATAAAGTTCGCTTCTGTCTTAATAGACTTTGGTGGTCTATCCCCCATCTTTGTGTGACCCCCGTGGACCCAACAACACAATGGCATTTTTCAAAGCACATCACGGTGCTAGAAGTTTTGAGACAAGGAGAGGAACTCACTAAAAGGTAACTCGCTTGGAACATCATCAAAAGGCCTGATTTCTCCCAGATGCCTTCCCTTTTTACCAAATATTAAGACTCTCTGCACTCCACGAATGTGCTCTTGACCATAACTTGATCACAGAAATTTAGAGTCATGACAACCATTGCACATTGTGGTTGAGTCATGCTGTTTTAGAACTCCTTTGATCAGCTCAACTACAAAGTCAAAACCGGAAGAGATTTTCTGAAGGAAGGTTTTTCTTCATGGCTAGGACTGATGGGGAAATAGTAATGCAAACCAAGAGATGGAATGTGTTCAGGCTTGTTTTGCTTGCCTACCACCCTGCATTTGGTTTCTAGCATCAAAATAAACAAACCAACCATAAATGCTATCTTACAGGATTGTGATTATGATAAATATTAGAATACAGCAGGATTTATGATCAGTAGTAAGGTCCAAACAAGTTTAGATATGATTTAATTTCCCACTCTATGCTGGAATTTTGACTAATTTGATCTTGTGAAGGTCTTATGGCCATTTTTGCTCAAGTCCTCCCAATCTCTGGCTCTTGCAATCATTATTCCAAATTGTCTGTGAGCGTTTGGTGAAGGGGCTTGTAAATGCCTCACTTGAGGCTGAGCACTCCATAGACAATTATTTTCTGCACGTCAATTGTCTGTTTATGTTCTAACCACCAGCCATAGAACAAAGAAATTTCTCTGAGGAGGCCTGGAAGCTACATTAATCCGTGAACACAAAAATATCCATTTTGAGACCAGTTTGTTACTGTACTCACTCAGCAAAATAACAGCAGCAGGTTCATGCTTGGGGCTCGTGAGCTCCCCAAATATGGGTTCTTGGCCAGATTTACAGTAGCAGGCGTGTGTTTCCTTCTGTGGAGCAGACCTTAAATCCAATCAGAACGCAGCTGACTATCCCTATAAGACCCTCAAGCCACTCTCGGCCATGTGCGCATCTTATCATGCAGGACATTTTTGTCGCTCACAGAGTTCACTGCTGGATGAGACTGTTAGTTTCCTTTCACTCCCTGCATCCTGCATGACCCTTCTCTTACTGTGAAAGCTAACCAGCAGAGGGGAAACATCCTGATCTGCACCAAAGGTTTCCCCATGTCCTGTTGCCAAAGCGTGTGGTGTCTTCAGCAAGAGGCTTACAATGAGGTTTCGGTGTAAAACCGTAGACAATGGCGATAGGCTGTGTTGTTTTGGGGATCTACGAAGATACGTCAATCTGTAGACCGAGGGAAGGTACATCACACCAGGCATTGAGATTTTTATTGGCAGCTAGTAGTTTCTGGGAGGAGCATTTCTCCTATGCATTATAACTCCAGCAAAAATCTTATTTTATGTGAATCTATATTGTGGCTTTTATTTTCAGTATATATTGTGTTTTTTACTTAGTATTTCTTTTTTTATTGACTACCTCTTTGATGTCTTGACTTTCACCATTTGTTGGTGTTCTTTGAGAATTCATGTAAGAGTTTTCTTTGAAATTTCGAGCAACTTATAAACATTTTTTGAACTATTTTCCTGAATTTCATCTAATTCACTGTTAATGTAGGGCATTATTTTGGTCTTAGTAAATTTGACCTTCATTTTTAAGTTACTTGTATTTTTGCATTAAGACTATTACACCGAGAGATAATTTTTTGGTTTTATAATATTCTTTTGAGCTATGTAGCTGTGCAGGCCTTTAATCTTAGCACTTGTGAGGCAAGGGTTGGGTAAAGCTCTCTGAATCCAAGACCAGCATCATCTGTCTAGTGAGTTCTAGGTCAGCCAAGGCTGCATAGTGATATCCTACCTCAAAATAAATAGATAGATAGATAGATAGATAGATAGATAGATAGATAGATAGACAAATTTACAACAAACAAAAAACTAAATGATTTGTTTTGATTGACTGATTTAAAGCTTCTCACTGTTTCTCCACAGGGAGTGTTTCACTAACCCAAAAGAAATAGGCTGTTGTGAGGGCTTTTAAGATGGTTTGTTCACAGCTTGACTGGTACCAGACATGATTCTCACTCCTCTCATAATAGAATATTTTCAGAAAAATCCTTCACTATCAGCGAGCAAAGTCACAGTGAAAATATAAAGATAGTCAAATAAAAATTGGCCACTCTAAGTATAATAATTTTAAGAAGAAAGGGATTCTCAATGGTAGTGTATACACTAATATACTGGTTTCTTAAGATAGAAGTGGAAAATAAAAAGAAGAAACAACAACAAAGAGAAGCAAATAAAAAGTTGGAGTAACACTAGTAATTAATACTGGGTGACAGAGGAAAGCTACGGAGGGAACAGGTATGGAAGATGGGATGGATGGGCAGCACATTTGATTTGGTGGTGAGACAGGTTAGTTTTGCAACTTGATATCAACTAGACTCACTTGGGAAGAGGGCACATTAATGAAGAAATTTTCTCCAACAAATTGACCAGTGGACCTGTCCTTGAGGTGTTTTCTTGATTAATGATTAAATTAGGAGGGCCCAGTCTGTTGTTGATTGTTCTGCCCTTAGATAGGTGGTTGGTTCTAGGTTTTATAAAACAATAAGTTGGGCAAGACTGAAACATGTTTCAGTACTTGCATAAGTATCAGTTTTACAGATAAGATACAGAGAAGATATAAATAATTCTTGTAAATATACTATTTAATCATTCATTGATGATTAAATGCTCACTTGTTAAATATTGATATGGTAAAAGGAGACAAGATAAATTATTCTCAGCATTATTTAATAGAGCATATTTCAGTGAACTCCTAACAACAAATTGTAACTATTTGTTTTTATGGAAAAACTTTTTAAGACATTAACATTCACTGGAATTCACACACTGTCTTTAAGACTTTAGATGCAGGAACCCTTAATGTGTTGCATATTATCTAAGAATAATGGACTGATGGTCAAATTCCAAACACCCAAAGCTGTGGAAATTTATGTGCACTGATAACATTACACCAATATGAATGATTAGTTCAATTCACTGCAATAGTTTTTCTCAAAAGCAGCAAAAATAAACAACCTCTCTTATGCTCCATCTTGACTTCTTTTCTTGGCCTCTTCCCTGGTATGTTCAACTTTCCTCTCAGGGTCCAGATAATAAATTTGTTTTTCAAAATCTTCATGGGAATTTTCTATCCTAGAGAGACAGGAGTTCATGTTCATTTAGCTCCTACCTAGATGCCCCAACCACATTATCTCCTTTGAATTATGAATAAGAACATAAATCGGGATTGTGAAGTCAAATATCATGCTAAAGAATTGACTATGCTAACACTTACCTGTGCTCAGAACAAGAGGATCTTGAACTTCCTTTGGATAATAAGGTAAAGTGATATTCAATGATTTAGTATTTTGACCCGAGTCTAACATATCTTGTTGATTTTGTTAGTACCAGTTGTATGGATATACAGAACTACATTATAATACATAGTAGTTAAGAATCACCTCAAATCCAACCTTGCCTACTTTCTCCAAGCACCAGGCCTTAGCACCTGCATTCTTTCTTTATGTGCTTTTAAATCTTTATACTACATTTATATAGATTCACATGAAGTAAACCTTTAATCCTTCAAAATAATTGGCAACATATTCTGCATATTCTTCACTAATGACTTATGAAAGCATTGTGTTTGAAAGACTAATGTATGCTAACATTGAAAAGTTCACTCAACGTCAAACTCAATCATCATTTTTTTATTTATTGCTTGTAATCATGTGGTTTCCAGATTTAAAATATTACAAATAATGTGGTAATAATTACATAGCAATTATCATTCTTTCTTCCTTTCTGTGTGATTCAATTTTATGTGACTATCTTGTAAAAGGCATATTCTAACTTGAATGAGGATCTCTTTTGATTAGCAAAATTTAACCATTACAATATCATTCAGGGTACATATCTAATTTTTCATACTGTGTTTAGTTTGATTTTCATTTAACATACATTTATTCTTCCTTCTTTTATCCCTATTATTAATTGGCTTCATCAAATCTCATTGCATACATGCACAATATCTCTTACATTTAAAAAGTATGCTCAATAAAATCTAAATTTATTCTCTCAAATTGTGAAGCCAAAATATAGGCAAATATATACTCTATCTGAAGTCCATAGGGACAGACCTGTCATCTATCTGGAGCATCAGACAGAATACTGATAAATAAATAAATTTCTGTAATATCAACAGTTTATTACATTTAGATTTTTGTTAAGTATACATGTTAAATGTAAAAGGTATTGTGCATGTGCACACATTCCCATGAAAATTTTATTAAGTCAATTAAAAGTCTTGGTATCCCAAGGACTACAGGAGAATGACTAGTATGCCTGCCTCTCTTCTCACATGCCTTCCTTCATAGGTCTCTGTGCTTTTATGTGATTAACTTTCCTATATATCTAATGTTGTTTGTCAGCCAAATTAAATCTAAAACTACTAGACTTAATTAATTAATTAATACTATGCTTGAGACCTAGTAACTAGTACTAGACTTAATAAATAGTAGCTATTACATGTTGCTTGGAACTCTAGAAAAGTCTTGATAAATAATTTAAACATGGTTAGTGCCAAAAAGTTTCTATTCTGAGGCACTCAAATTTTCATGAGTTTCATGGGATTTGAAATAGTTTTATTCACTTCTAATATAATAGGGATTCTTTTTTATGAGAACATGATAAATTTCTGCTTAGTAATGTAGATCAGAAACAATACTTCAAATGAATAGTATTATTATGTAGTGCATTCCTCTTCAGTTTAGCCATTGTTAGCATCAAGTACAGGAAACTAGATGAAGCATTTTTCTAGAATTATTTAGTACTCTATATGACTATTAATATCATGACATAAAGTTTAATATATATATTAATCTTATAAATTTTGAGATAATATTTATACCTTTAGAAAAGTGTTGAAGTGCAAAATAAAGACAAAGGAATATGAGATTAATGGAAATAAAACAGTCCCTAAATTTTGGTTTTATTCTGTCCCACAGCTGATGACTCTTCTGACATGACATAGAGACTTTGGATTTTACTCTAACAAGCTTGCTTGGGTTTAGAGGAGAGAGCCACACTTCAATTCCGAAGCCAGATTTAATTTTTAATTGAACTGTGACAACAAAAAGACCATTTGTATTATGTGTCTGTAGTGAACAAGAAAAACAACCATTTGGGAAGAATTACATAATTTTATCCTGTTGGAGATGTGATATACTAATAGGACAATTTACTCTTTTTCTTAGGATATTTGTTTCTGTACAAGTTGTTCTTTTTCTTCAGATATCTCATTTGTTCAGGGGTCTTCAGATTCTTTAGCTAGATGGCTTCATTATCTGAAAAGACAAAAACAAAACCCTCCCCCAACCCTAATTTTGAGGAGGTTCCTTTTGGGTTATATCTGATCAAATGAAAAGCATTTGTCAATTTTATAAATTAGTTAACACTGAATGGCCATAATGTTTTATGAACTATTATCCCTCTAATCAAGAGGCCTCTCCTGTACAGACCTAATCTTTATAATATTTACTTTATGGTTTCACCTGAAATTTTTGTTTTATCTTCTAAATATGTTTGATCATCCAGAGCAATATAGTTTTTGACAATACACATTAGGTTCTTTAATTGCTATGGGAAGGAGTTTCTCCCATGGCGACAGGAAATGACCAGACAAAATTTGACAGGGAGGCCTGAAAGAAGCTCCCTAGAGCATTTCCTAATGGCAAATATTTGCCTTGTCTGTCTCTTGTTGATCTACATTCGTTGGTCCAATGTTGGTCTTTGCCACACCTTCTTCATACTCTAGAAGGAAGGGGCATTCTGTTTGGAATATGCTGAGAGAAAAAAAAAAACATTGTTTCTAGAAAAGCCCTGCCTCCAGACTCTTTTTAGGTGACCTTATTTACTACATTTAAAACACCTGATATCTTAATTTTTCTTCAAGTTTTTGGAAATTACCTCTGCTATCTAAGCATCATCATGGTTATGAGATTCAGTATTGATTGTATTTTGGATCCATTCTTCTATGGGTGCTGATCTTGCCTAATCACCCATTTGTGAATTAGCATTTTTAAAAGCCAGATATTCAATAATAAACAACCCAAACATATAGAGTGAGAATTTAAATACTTGGTGAACATTAATTTGTAGAACTATATTAAAGACTAGTTTAAATTTGAAAATATTTGAAAAAATTTAAATCCTTTGCAATGGTAATGTAAATACAAACAAACCCAAACAAGTAAGTTTAAGGGCTATCCATGACAACATGAAAATCAGCAGAATGTGGATGGGCATGTATATGGGAGAGATCTCTGGGTAGAGAGAGGCATGCAGGGTACTAAGATTTTGTGTCTCAGGAGGTTGTCAGCCAAGGGATCAGAAAAGAAAGTAATTAAATGGAAAGAAAGAAAACCCCTGGAATAGTCAAGGGATCAGGCCTGTAGCCTAAGTCCCTACTTGTACAAGACTCAGTGTCCTCAATTCTGGTTGGTGACAGCAGTATCTCACTACAATATTTGCATGTTCATCAATGTGTATTCCTTAGTTTTCTTCCTTTGGTGAAATCTATTTTCAGTCTATGTTTAGCATCCTGGTTTTAAAAAAATTCAGGAAGGCTATGAAGTCAATGTTTCCCAAAAATCACTGCTTGCTGCGTTGTGAGAAGTCAAGGACCTAACAGTACCCATCTCTACACCTCCTCAGTTTCAGAACTTGCCTGCTGGAGGTTGTGGTTGAGGTCATGAGCCTGATGGAAACCTTCTACGTACCCCAAACCACCATGAGCAAGAGGCCTGTAAACAGAGGACTCTTAAGTTTCTGTTGCAGCAATAAAGAGACTTCCTACCATTTTTCAGGCCCTGGCTTTAATCTTTGGCACTTCCCCACAAAACATGGAGCCTAAAAACCATTAGTACAAAAGAATTTGTCTGTTAGTAGAAAAATACTCTTGTTTGATGTTGAGTATGAAATGGGCAGAGATGGCATTATAGTTTAATGAACCAAAACAATAAGCTGAGATACAATAAGAAGAATATCACCATAAACACTTGAAAATAACAATGAAGATATTATCGAATGATTGCATTTATACATAGGGCCATTAAAATACATCACAATATGTCAAAACATAACCTGACAGGTGATATGGGAACAGAGAACATTCTTAACTTTCCTCCTAATGCACCAGGACACTGACTTGACATGGAGTTACAAATGCTGCGATGAACTGGAGGCTCTGCAATGGGCTCCAGGTCCATTTTATTTCATAAGTTTCTTAGAAACCCTGCAGTTGTGCCTGCTTTCCCCTCCCTCACTGCACCTTGGCATCACTGATGTTAGTACTTACCCAGAATCTCAACCTCCTTCCCCCTCATCAGTGCCTCAAGATTCAAGTTTCTCCTTTCCTAAGCCCTTGACACCTTTCCCAAAGCCAAAGCTGAGAAGTCTTTTACTGGTTTCCCATTCACTTGAATTTAAAAAAAAAAGTGTTTCTTTTCAACCAAGTTTTTCTCTAGTTCTAATTAATCCAAGATCTAAGTACTATGAGGGCATAAAATTGAACTAAGATTCTCATGACCCTGAGGAGAGTATATCATTGTGCACGAGAAATGTGGAAGGTTGTGGAAGAATTCAGAGAGCACTTGAAAACTGCAATCAAGTTTCCCAGTGACAGGGGAAAAACTCATAAAAGTTAGACTACCCCTTGAGTATTTCTTAGATGAAATCAATTCTTGAATCATGGTTTTCTTTTTGTACTCCTGGTCTATAGCCTTTTGATGGTTGAAATTCTCCGAACATATTTAGTCAACAAAGATTTATGTGCAACTGCTGTGTACAGTGAGTCTGACTATACTTTATTGAAAGATGAAGTACAAACAAGAGACAACGTCCATCGCTGAAAAGCGCATCAGTCAACATAAACACTGACAGAATTTAAAGACTAGCACCCCACCCAGCCACAATTTAGAAAGCAATTACAAAGACACATTCTTTAATCAGGGTCGCAGTGCTAGAAATACTAAGCTCTACAAAGTGAGTGGGAAGTCACTGTCCCGTCTCATAAAAAGAAATCTGGTACAGAGTATTGAAGCATGATTAATAAAATCTCAGAGAGAGAAATTTGGGGTTTAAGCTGTAGATCCAAAAAGCAAAGCAGCCAACCACTGGCTCTTACCTTGACTTTAGTCCAAACATGGTGATGTTGGCTCCAGGAATCTCAGAATGAGACTATGTCTGCGAGCTCCCTCCTACCATTTTTCTAAGGCTATGATTAAAGGTGTGCACCACTGGGATTAAAGGCAAGATCTACCCAGTTTCTATGGTAACTAGTGTGGCTATTGGGATTAAAGGTGTGTGTTACCACCACCTGGTCTGTATGGTTGACCAGTGGGGCTGTTTTACTCTCTGATCTTCAGGCAAGCTTTGTTTATTAAAATACAAATAAAATGCCACTACAGAGTATACAGACCAACTTACCCCATAGCACAAAGCCTGTTGGAAAGGGAATTCAGAGTTGTCTTTGTTTTCCCAGCACTTGTTTCATTAAAGTGTATTCTGATCCAGTATCTTTCAAATAAGAATACATAGCCTTAAGAGACTAAGTGTGTGAGTGGAACTGCTAGATATAAGCACATCATGCACATTCTTTGCCAAAACAGCAAACAAGACACATCAAAGGAAAGCCAACAATGTTTCTGCAAAGCAATGGTTAACAGGTACACAGTCTAGACCTCTTGAAATGAGCCTTACTTCACCAAATAAATTCTTCACAGAGGACGATTTAAAATTCTTCCTTATAGCACAGGTAAAAACCACAATTTTTTACTCTCTCACTCATTATTCTCAGAAAGAATGTTAAATAGCTATGCACACGGTGAATGAAAATGAGGAGACGGTCACTCCTAGATATGGTGGTGGAGAAGGTTTTATTATAGATATGAGGAAGAGAACAACAGCCTGAGGCATCTGAAAGAGTCGAGACCAAACATGGACAATGGACTAAACCAGTCCATGGAGGGTGGTGAGAGAAGGAAGGGACCAACTGGACCAAGAGAGGAGTCACAGACCAAGAGAGCAGACTGAGTGACATGGGGATCAGAAGCTGCAGAAGGGAAGAGAAGCCCAGTCCCTAGGCTGGAGAAGTTTAGGGGAAGGGGTGAGGAGAGAAGAGCTTGGAGGAGCCTTTGGTACTGAGTGAGATCTATCCCAGGTTTCTTTGGTACCTGATATTTCGGTCTCTTTGTTGATGTTAAGGTGTGACACAATCTCTTTTGTAACTACTTCCTGATAAAATTGGGGTATTGTTTTGGGAGACATGAAAGGGCAAATATTGGTCAAAGATGGGAAGGGAGAAAGGATTGCTCCCCAGGTTCTGTGTGAGTACCTAATGCTAGCTAGCCCTTTTAGAGCAATGTGGAGAGCAGGTTCCAAAGGACCATGTAGGGCGGGTGCATTGCAGTTTTTGAATGGTTTACAGTCTTTGGTTGATTGGAAATCTGGAGCACATATAGAGTAAGTAAGGATTGAAGGTGAAGTTAAGGAATTTAGGGGAAATTTTTAGCTTAGTTATACCCTTGAAAGTTCCAGGCCCATGGGTCCTAGTAGTTGGGGGAGGTGAGAAGTCCTAAGACCAAGGGAAGAAAGGGAGAGCCCACTATTAGGAATGTGCAGGTGCTGAAACTTAGGGTGTTGATGAACAGGAGTACTCACCTTGAATCCATTTGACCTGTGAGGGGTGGCTACAAGTTTTGACTTCCTGAAGCTTGTAAGAATTTATAAAAATAGATGAAAGTTTTAGACATATTAGCATTACCACGGTACTGACTGGAATACACCCTGTAGAAAAATCATTATACTGACACCATTGAGTCATAGTAAAATCTTGGTGATACAAAGAAGCGGGTTAAAAACAGTAACACTTTTTCCAGCATGCTAGATATATAGATTGGAGAGAGATGTATTTTTTTTATCATGATTGAGAATCACTTTTAAGTATATGCTTAGAAGACACTCAAAGGAAATTTAAAATTTTGACCTTTTTGAATATGATAATAGGAGTCAGTGCTTGACCAGGCTAGATAAATAGCTTATCAGAACTCCATTGACAAATGTTAAAATTATGAACTTTAGGTTTTAGTATAACAACAGTATAGTGAGAAGGAAAGAAATAGGAAACATTTTTCTTTACATATACCTTAAATCATTTCCTTAGACCTTTTTTTCTATTTATTCAGTCATTTACCATGAAACACTGGTGGTTCATTACTGACAGTAGTCTTGCAAAAATAAGCTTTCTTAAAAAATGAATAGCTTTTTTTTTAAAAAAAAATAAACATACTGAAACCTGTTTTGTGAGTTTAATATCTCAGTGTGAAGTCTACCAGCGAGGTAAACTGTGTCTTTGTCTGCCTTTCTCAGCTGGAGACCTAGTATCTCTAGAAAACAGTGAAACTTGATTTTACATATGAAATTAATTCACCAGGCAGCTGCAGCCTCCGGGAAGGAGCTGGCTTGCTTGCTGTTGTTAATATAAAGCTACAATTAGCCTTTAACACCATCAGAGATCTGAGAAGGATAAATTATAGCAAGCAGAGTAATCCAAATGGCCTGCATATCAATTCAAATGATAGACTTACCACTACCTGGACAGTTACCCTGGGTTCCCACTGTCTCAATGGCTTAGGAGGGGGACAGAGGTCATTGGTCTTCCGCTGTCACATAGAACGGCATTATATCTTCAGATGCTGCCCAGGACAGCATAGACCTTCAGCTGCCAGATCTAGAAGGTTCAAGAGATTTTCCTGTGGAGGAGGAACTTGGGAAAAACTGACCTACTTTGGTGAGGCAGAGTAGAGTTGTCAACCCAACAGTGCCCACCATTTGTACAGGGCCTTGGCAGTGGGCAAGGTGAGGGGCAGTTCTTGGCCCAGTGATTAGTGTTCCCACAATTCAGGTGGAGTTGTTGGTGGACATCACTTTCTATGGAGACCGCAGGGTTGCCACTAGAAGCTGACATTTCTATCTTTTATCGGAAACCTTTTCATTAAAGAATTTAAATGTTATACTTATCAGATCTCTGAATTGTTTCAGGACCATTTCCTATCAAGTATATATAAATACACCTGATTTTAAGCAAACTTTAATAAACATAATTAAAGTTTTAAAATATAAAGTTTAAAGTATAAGTTACTTGTTCTAGGTTTAAGCTTGAAAACACATATGGGGGCTAAATAGGGCTTGTCACTGTAAATGAATTTGTACTGAGCATGACTGGGACCATAGTTCTTGGCACTTTGAAGAATCTGATCACCTATAAGGTAACTGAGCATTCACTTGCATGTCTTAATTGTCTTTAACAGCTTGCAACAAGTTAGTAGCTCTCATAAGATTAGGATTGTACAGCTTTATCCCTGTCAGATTTGAGCCTTACCATTCTGAGTTGAAGATTTAACTGAAATTCTTTCAGCGTCAAAATAAAACTCTAAACCACAAGTGAAGAGACTGGAAACTTTACTTTTCTGACCCCGTTTTTAGTGCACCAGCACAGAAGGTCAGTTTTTTTTTCTAAAACTCAGTTTATCCAAAAAGCTAAAGCTTAGTAAAGTTAGCAAAGGCAAAGAAGCTAGACATGTATCTTCAAGTTAGTTACTGTCAACCTGAGTACACCTTAGGAGTTAATGTACCTTATTTATCAAAATACCTTATTCAAATCATCTGTCCCTCCCAACATTCTCGGCAAATGTCCTCTCTCTGGCTACTGGAACCTACTGTGTTCTCTGGAGCTTCACCACATGGGCGGTTCTGTACTGAGACACGTACTCCCTCTACTGGAAGCCTCCCCTCTCCCCAAAGCGTCTCACAGTCAGTCCACCTTTTCAGTAGCTTTCTCCTTCTCTGCTGGATCCCTCGTGGTTCTCAGCTCCTTTCTAGAGCTTCCTTGCATCTCCCAAGAGCTGCAGTTCGGCAGTTTCTCTGTGCCTTCAAGGCTTCTATGACATTGGACTCTTCCTGCAGTCAGAGTTCCTGTCTGTGACCTTTGTCTCTCAGCGAACCTCATTCTCCTCTTTCTCTCTGCTCCCTCTTGGACCTACTGGAGCCCTCCTTATGGTGGAGTTGATTTTGTAACCCTTTTCCTCAGACACAGAGATTTCAATAAAGCATCACCATGCTACTGCAAATGGCGTGGTGTCAGTACAACCGGCTAGAATTTTGGCATATTCGATTTTAAAAGTAAAAAGTATATAAATAAAAGCTGTTCCTTGCTGGT